>JAJLUN010000119.1:0-19228 GCA_030564365.1 Blastobotrys arbuscula | reverse complement strand
CCACGAAACCGAAAAGATACGCTACTTCCATCAGAATTATTCTTCTTAGCTGAAGATACACCAATTACTGTTATCCCAAGACAAGGTTTGGACGAGCTAGATCTAATTGGGTCTAAACTTCCCAGACTTCAAGCAATGAAACGCGCTGAATTACCATTGTGGACCGCGTTATTATTGAAATCACAGGGAAGATTGAACATTGTACCACCAAAATGGCTTGATGAAGAAAGTTTAAAGGAGAAATATGATTTAGAATTGAATAATAGTGAACGGTTCGCAGAACTACCCTGGCACTGGATGGAACTGGGGCAAGCAATTTTGGACGGAGCAGCAGATGATCTATCCAGCCCATCCCATGTTATTAGAAATTTGTTACGAGATTTACGTGAGATTAGACAAGCCAAAACTCGGGCTGGGTTGGAGTATTTAAACGAGGCACATATGCAAATGGATAACTTGGGAGCATTGGAATTGAACGAAATTAGACCATTGATTGGTAATGTGATGGATAAATTGCGACGTGTTAATAATCTAGTACAAGATGATGATGAGGAATAAAAAAAAACATTTTCAAAAAATTATGATTGATAAGTTTCTGATCTATTCTCAACGTCAGTAACAGTAACGTTTTGAATGGTGACCAAAATAACATCGGTTTTGTCGTTGATGAAATTTTTGGCATCTTTGCTATCCTTTTTATTGTTAGCCAAATGTTTGTCCTTAAAAAACCTGATGGCTTCGTGATTACTGATAATCTTAGCCTGGCCATCCAAATTAGCACTTAAACTTGACAACGCGCTTTGATTCAAATTTCTCAACATTTGAGATAACTTATCAGAGCTACTATCAACCATAGATCGTGCTGTGGTCCAATCGTGCACTAACAATGATACATTAGGGTTCTGTTCAATGTTTTTGAATTTCTGAGAATCGGATGGTGAAGTCATAACAATTACTGCATTGCGTTCGTAAGGTGATGCTTCACTTTCATCCAAATATGTATAGTTCATTAATGCTACATGTGGCATATTATCTGTTGGTGAACAAGTACTTAAATGTAGATATTTAGATGATCTCAATAATGAAACAATGCTTTCTGGTAATGCCATTTTCTATTTTCTGATAAACTGATGTACAAGTAGTGGAATAATAATTGTAATATATATTAGTAAAAGTCGGATGGTGAATACAATTTTTTTGTTGTTGTTGTCCGAACTTAAGCTTATTAAGATTTGGTTGTACAAAATACTACAACAAACCGGGGCCGGGAGCGTTTTAAGCTTGGCTAATTCCTTTGTATTCCCAAATCTCTTTTTAACGTCTACAACCTCTCCTCCCCCAGAATTTTAATCTCATAAATGCTTAAATATTAGACTTTTTAAAAAACGACATCTTTTTGTAGCTACACATCCAAACGATCTTAAGTTTTTATAAATGTCCATTTATCTGAGGAATGTTTTCTAAACCCATGAAACTAATTCTTTCTAATTAGCAATCAACTGTGTACAATAAGGTTTATTATGTTCCTGGTTTTAATGTTAAAATAAAAAAATCAATTTTTTTTTTACAAATTTGTTTGTAGTATTATAATTAATATTCCATGGCGTCTGTCAAAAGCATGGGATTTCATTACGGATACAAGCTTATGACGGAATCAAAACCTAATAAACAATGTTACAGCTCCTATCTAATCGGTTTGAGTCTAGTTGATTAGATAAACACAGGGGCTTGATTATTATTATGCTGAGAGACTAGTATGAAATATTCTTGGATCCTAACCAGTTTGGTACATACATAAACGGGACTATCACAAAAAAACTACAACAACAAAAAATTCAAGTTAAAACGCGCGCGCCGCGTAAAATTTTTTTTTTTTCGATACCACCATCTAAACACTTGAATATTATTATTAACTCAACCAGCTTAAATTACCGATTTTAGACGTCTAAGGTATTTTTTGTTTGTTTGTTTGTGTAAATCAATCTTAGAACGTAAACAATAAAGCATGGAATCCGTCCTTAGCAAATTGACTGGTCGAAAATACGTGGATTTAGTAGGCCTCGACGATGAACGACAAAATCTACATGATTTATTAACTGGAACAATTGAGAACGGTGAGGGTAATAGTTGTATGATCTTAGGGCCTCGTTCATCCGGTAAAACAACGTTAATCCAAACCACTCTAAATAACTTGGAAACTAAATATCCTGGACAATTTTTGCGCGTCAATTTATCTGGGTTTGTACAATTAGATGACAAAAGCGCCTTGCGAGAAATTGGTCGTCAATTGGACGCGTTAATCGGTTCAGATGATAGTATTGAGCAAAAAGGGATGAGCCATACATTATTCCAAATTCTGGCGACTTTCCAGCAATCTAAAGGAGCCATGGCGGTAGTGTTTGTTTTGGAAGAATTGGATCGATTCGCTAGGCATCCACGTCAAACTCTACTATATAATTTATTGGAACTAGCGCAAACTGCTCATATTGGCATTGCCGTAGTCGGGGTTTCATGTCGAATGAATGCGAGGGAAATGTTGGAGAAACGTGTTTTGTCAAGATTTAGCCAACGGGTCACACAAATAAGGAGACCAGTGGATATGGACAGTTTTATTGAAATAGTCAGATCAAACCTGCATAGTTATAAAAGCCACAAAAAATGGAACAAAAGTGTTGATGATTTATTATCAAACATTAATAGCCCATTATATCAATTGGTGGAAAAAGTTTTTTACACCACAAGAGATATTCGACAAGTTAACAATTCGCTAATCTTACCAGTATCAACGTGTAGTGATACACTAAATGCTTCGGCATTCCAGACGGCGAACGTTTCTCTTAATATACCATCACAAACATCGTTATTCGTTTCAGGGTTATCAGAGCTCGAGTTAGCATTATTGATTTGTGCGGCACGGGTCGAATATAAACATAATACCGAGACAGTCAATTTCAGTCTAACGTATGATGAATATGTGACGTGTGCTAATAAACTGAACCTGGAGCGAAAAATGACAATGAGTGGGTTATCTGGTACAAAACAAGTAGGTCGATATAGAATTTGGTCGAAACCGGTGGCAATGGGGTCGTGGGAGAGGTTGGAGTTTTTGCAGTTGTTGGTTCCTGCAGTTGATACAACAGTGAGGGTCGACATTAGTTTATTGGAGATTGGTGACGTTATAGGCATGAACCATGCCTTGTATTCATGGACTAGATTTTAACATTTAATACCTATATGTACATATTTATTAACCAAGAAAATTATTAACCAAAACAAAACAAAAAAAAAAAGTAGTTCTTGATCTACGGGATGCATATCTGAATGATTCACAAAAGTTCTGGTTAATTTCAATTTAATTTGATTTTCATTACTTGGACCCATGTCATCATAACATTGCTTATCCTTGTCGTTTTTTTTTGGTTTTTTTTTTTTGATTTGTGGCTCTTGCATTGTCTCATTGATAAATATTATTTGATTCAACGCTAGCTTCATTTGGACATCTGCACAACCACAAAATGCTTGGGATGCGGTCTAGAGGTACATATGCCTCAAATCAAATATCAGCGGCATGAACTTTCGGACATTAAATATTACATTGGAATTTTTTTGGGGGTATTCTATAGTTTGGAATCAAGAAAGCAAGTTAGGGGCTTTTTTAAACGCTAACTGGTGCTGTCTCATAATAACTTACCAATCTCAGCATATCGCTAGTGCCAGACCTGAACACATAAGAGTATCAACTGGCCGATCGCATGTTTCGTTTATAATCAGCACCACAAAAGCGAAAAGCTTTAAAACTTCTCATTAAAATGGCCAAAATTTTAAAATAATTCATTCTAGATATATATATATATATACTGCATAGGTATTCATTTTTAAAAAAAAAACAAAATTCGCCTCCTTTAACAAATTGATCTTTTTTTTTTAAAATTCTTATTTATTACTTCATTATTACGAATACTAGCAATGCACTCGAAAGATTTGGAAAACATGTTTGTTATGCTGATGCTATCACTAGACTTAAAACCAACTTCTAAACAAAAATCACTATTTACCAAACATCATGCTTATTCCTTCACAATGGACGAAGCGATAGGTAAAATGGGACACATGAAAACCGAAATATGCACCAATTCAACTACGACTACTATAAGCTGTGGAGTACGGAAATCGTCAGCGTTGACATTTTTACAGCGATTCATGACCGCCAAACTACTTCATTGTCCAGCAGACCGAACACGTAAAGAACCAAAGGCCTCAGTTCCAATGCAAGCTACTGCAAAAGGTATTTATATAATGCATCGATATTGTAATCGCAATGGCATCCAAGTTCAAGGTAATATAAAGCAGTTATGGAAATCGACTTTTAATAGCATGGAATGCATATCATTAGAACGGCACCCATCAAATGATAAAATTATTCAATCAGATACATTTATATTTTTATTATTTCAAAAGTTCTTGGGTATTAAACCAAATATCTATAGTGCCATGGGCCCTCCAGAAATATTATACCCAAAAGGTGAATCATCACCTTATGCGCACAGATATTTCACACATCCGGAATCAGATTCACTCTCACAGTATTATACTTCAAAAAGTGGCGTTCGATTATTTGAAAACCGCCAGGTTAATGGCCAAGTAGTGGATTATGTTATTACTGGTAGAGCGTGTTGGCAATGGCTGATGGATTGTACTGATGTGGTTGAACCAAGTGAGGCCACCACATTGGCCAATTCATTTTTATCTCATGGGTTGATGAAATGTTTAACTTATACCGATGGTACTGAGGCTAATGAGTTGGATAAAGATGCGTTATATACTATATCAAAATCTGGTAAAAAGCTGAACCAATGGGCAATTCGACATAAAGAGTTATCAGTTAATGCCAACAATCGATCATCTATAGCATCTACAACTGTATTTAGTGGAGATCTGGGTTCCCCCACTGCAATAACTTTAAAAGAAGTTTTGAATGATGCTGGATTACGGTTATTATTCAAAGAACACTTAGCTAGAGCTTATTGCGAGGAAAATCTATTGTTTCATACCGAGTTAAGGTACTTTCTAACCATGGCCAACGAGTCAAAACTTAAGAGTAGAGTCTTGGAGCATAAAAGTCGGAGATTGGATGGTGATTTAATTACCGGTGCATATGCAATATTCAACCGGTTTATCTCTAATGGTGCACCATTAGAAATTAACATTGACCATGAACTGAAACAATTGTTGGTAAAAGTCATGACGAGTGAGAATATAAAATCTGAAACTATAGTCCGACAGCAGGTTGAGCCGTTATTTGCTGAAGCTATGAAACATGTTTATAAAATGATGGAGCGAGATTCGTTGCCAAAATTTGTACGTAGTGATGAGTTTAAGGCCAAGGTTAGGACCATAGCCCCTTGGTTTCTTGTAAAAAAATGATACTTGTTTATTTTTTATTATCCAGAAAACCTTTTATATTAGACTAGTTAAACCGGCGTCAGCCGCACGCGCATCCAAGAAAAATAAATAAAAACAAATAAAAACAAATAGAAACAAATAAAAACAAATAAAAGAGACAGATCGGACATGACTAAATACGGAAATGATCGATATGAAACATTTCCCTCGCAGTTTAATATGTTATTGTTTGCACATCTCCAGGCTATGTCAAGTACAAACGGTAACTTACCTTTCATTCAGCGATCAGCGCTTCATTATAGGCACAGGTAGGCTGAATTTACCCAGATGAGACAACTCCCCCCCTTACAAATATTAATATTTTATTTTATTTCAATGATTGACAGGCTGTGGTAAATGATCGTATAAAAGCCCTGGCATGCCCAATATATACAGTCTAAAACTTTAGACAGCAGTATAACAAATGAGATTGTCTACAATTTTATTTGCGACGGCATCGTTAGCAGTTAATATCAACGAGTTCAGTCGAATCGAAAGCAGTACCGGGAAATACGCGTTACGTTTCAAACAACCTGAAGGCGTTGGTTTGGACACTGTAGAACAGTATAGCGGGTACTTGGACATTGATAAAGACAAGCATTTATTTTTCTGGTTTTTTGAAAGCCGCAATGACCCTGCAAACGATCCAATAATGTTATGGCTGAATGGTGGTCCTGGGTGTTCATCATTATCAGGAATGTTAATGGAAATAGGACCATCACATATTGATAAAAACATCAAACCTGTATACAATGATCATTCATGGAATTCCAATGCGTCAGTAATTTTTTTGGATCAGCCAGTCGGTACAGGGTTGTCCTATTCTGATTCCGAAACTGTCAATATGACCTTACCGGCGTCTGAGGATATTTATGAATTTTTGCAATTATTCTTCAAACAATTTGATAAATATACAAAAAATGAGTTTCATGTGGTTGGAGAGTCATATGCAGGACATACAATTCCAGCGGTAGGAGCAGAAATTTTATCTCATAAAGATCGTGGGTTTAATTTCAAAACCGTGGCAATGGGGAACCCGATTGTGGACATGCAACATCAAATGGTTAGTTATTATAACTATACGATTTATACAGATGCAGTGGGCTATAACGATGAATTGGAAGCGGAGTCTAAAGTCGTAGGATGCCAACAAGCAATGGATAAATGTTATGCGAATCCAAATAAATTGGATCATAGTGCTTGTATGGATGCTATTGAAGTATGCAACGAAATCGCACAGGTTTTTTACAAAACGGGGAAAAATCCATATGATGTGAGAAAAGATTGTGCTACTGGGAACCCGTTATGTTACGAACAACAAGATTACATTACAAAATTCATGAACCAGAAACAAGTTTTAAATGCAATTGGGTCCAAAAGGGACAAATTTGTGGATTGTACTGATAAAGTGAATGCAGATTTTAGTCAAACAATTGATTTTGCCATCCCATTTAGTAACAACATTACAACTTTGTTAGAGAATAACATTCCGGTATTAGTGTATGCTGGTGATCAAGATTTTGTGTGCAATTGGTTAGGACAACGAGAATGGACTAATAAGCTAAAATGGAAACATCAACAAGACTTTAATGACGCGAAAAAGAGCGACTTTGTTGTTAATGATGAGTTTGCGGGTAAGATCCAAACATCCAATAATTTTACATTTCTACGAATTTATCAAGCTGGGCACATGGTCCCAATGGATCGACCTGTTGAATCGTTACAAATGATTAACCAATGGATTGGTGGAAATTATAAACTGGAATAAAATAATATCTTTAACCAACTTTATATATTAATAATAAATGTACGTGAAAACAAAAAAAAAAAAAAAATTGAAAAAAAAAATTTATTAAGTAATCTAAACAGTTGGAGCAATGGTAGTACCTTGTCTGATTTCACCCCAACCAATTAATCGCCAATGTTTATCAACACGTCTTGATAAAGCAATCTTTTCACCTAGTTCGGTACAAGCTGGAGCGGTCAAGGCCAATTTAGCCATATCAGCTTTAACACCCAAAACACGAGCACCAGTGGTGGTGGAACCAACGTTAACCATCAAAACTTCAGATCGAGTCAATTTGGAAATTCTTGCTTGTTTCTTTTCATCAGTCTTAACACCCAATAACCGCCGCAGCAAGAAGTAGTTGATTTCCAATTCGATATAAATTTCTGGTAATTTACCAACATGACCCAAAACATGACCAACCAATCGATCAGCTCGACATAAAGTTGGATCGACTCGAGTACCAACACCAATTAACCCACCAGGAACAGCGAATTGTAAATCGTTATTATCAGCAAACAATGATTCAACACGTGATTTAATTGGTACACAGATTTGTTTAGAAGTAACTTCATCTTTAGAGACGATACCTGGTCGAATTTCAATCTCATCACCCAATTTCAAAACACCAGATAAAATAGACCCACCAGCAACACCACCTTTCAAATCATCAACTTCAGAACCTGGTTTATTAACATCAAAGGATCGAATGATAATCAATCTTGGCAACGCAGTAAAATTTCGAACTGGGACAGGAATTTTACTGACAATAAATTCATTAACAGCATCGATATTATATTTCAATTGGGCAGAAATTGGAACAATTGGCGCACCATCACCAGAAGTACCCTTAACGAATTTCAAAATACTCTTATAATGATCCAACGCAGAATCTTCCTTCATCAAATCAACCTTGTTTTGCAAAATGATAATATGTTCCAATTTCATGATTTCGATAGCAGCCAAATGTTCACTAGTTTGTGGTTGAGGGCATGATTCATTCCCAGCAACTAATAACAAAGCAGCATCCATAACAGCAGCACCTGACAACATTGTACTCATTAAAATATCGTGACCTGGACAATCGACAAATGAAACGTGTCGTACCAAGTTATATTTACCTTTACATTCTGGCCGTTCACATTTTGGATTTATTTCTTTACCTGAACCATAACTCTTGTATCTAGTAGGTCGTGGACATTCTGGGTTATCACATTTATAAATTTTGGCATTGGCATACCCTAATCGAATGGTAATATTACGTTCCAATTCGTTTTTAAATCGAACGGTTTGAACACCGGAGATGGCTTTGACCACAGTTGATTTACCGTGTGCGACGTGACCAATAGTACCAATGTTAATTGTAGCTTGTCGGTTAATAATTTCTGGAGATAATGGAGTTAGACTTGAAATATCAATATCTGATGCGTTTGGTTGAACTGGTAAACCACCCCCTTCTTCAAATTCTTTTTGTCTACGTTCTTCGTTTGATAATCCATCGGCTGGTTCTGATTCTTGTTGTGTTGAGCCCTCCTGTTCATTTTCATTTACATTCTCATTATCGTGTGTGTCATCAGCGAATGAAACGTTCTTTTTTGAATCTGATGGTTCGTTCTGTTGTTGTTGTTCTTCTTCTTGATCGTAATCTTCTTCTTCTTCATCATCGCTATAAAAACTTGGCTTGTATTCCATATTTTTACCGTCGATGACGATACTTGGTTCATTGGTTTCTAAGTCACTCATTGTGTTTTATAGTGCTGACGAACTAACGATCTGAAAAAAAAAAAAAAAAAGTGGTGAAAAATTCTTTTGAGGTAAAAAATTTACTGACTCATGTATACCTAGTTGGTGGAAAATAGAAATATCCCAGACGGGCTTGAAATTTCAAGCGTAAATGTGGCGTGCTGATTTTTACACCTGTTCACGTGTAAAATATGGAACCTCCCAACCCTTCCAGAAATCAATTAAGAAACTAATAAAAAGTGCGGCTCATCATGGGTTATAAAGTAAATGATCATAAAAAACGGTGTTAATAAATATTTATATATATATATATACTACACTAAAGTGTCATTGACATTAAAACCCAAATCTGTCATCATCATATCAACATCTCTCCATGCGACATCTACATCCCAATCAAACATTTGGTTGAATTGTTGTGAATCCATTGGAATATCAAACGATTGTATAGACGATGATGGTAACAATGGATTATGCATTGGCTGGTTATTATTGTTATTATTATTATTATTATTATTATTGTTGTTGTTGTTGTTAGTAGAATATGGATTGCGAGGTGTATCATAAACTGGTTGAGGAGACGGTACAGCGTTGTTGATATTTCGTTCTTTTAAAACAGCCGGAGCTACTGATCGAATGCCACACTCTTCTCTCATAGTCCATAAGATATCGAAAAATACACTAGCGGCCATTCTAGTTCTAATAGAAATTCTTGAAGTAGCAGCATCTCTTCTAGCTAAATCACCAAACAATTGCCAAATTTGTTGCATAATTTCTGCACCCCGATATGCCATATCATGTTTCAAAATTGATGCACTTGATAAATGTTGAACCGTTTTGAAGTATAAATCTTTGCCACGAGCTGCATCGACAAATTCTGCAAAAGAACTGTGGTATACTTTGATAATTATGCCAGTACTTTGCCACAATGCTTGAACATGGATCCCCGGCAAATATCTCATAAAATCAGGGTTCCGTTTTGTAGCTTCATCAGTATGGCTCAACAATGCCAAGACACTATTAAATGCTTGTACCAATCCTTTTTGTAATTGTAGAGTGGAAAACCCTCCATTGTCCAAAAAATAATAAGTCATTAAATGAACTCGAGCCATGATTAATAAGAATCGCCTATAATCATCCATAGGCCCAATTTTTATTTCTAATTCATCCATTTTTCTACTCATGATTTGAACTAATGATAATCGTTCACTCAATTCACTTAAGCCCAATGGATCGTGTGCATTGGAATTTAAAGTTTTTTCAACTTCATTTTCCAGTTGTTGAATAATAGTCATTTGTCGAATTGCTTCATGAACATCAATACCAGATTCTTTGGAACACGCTGATATTACACTTGCATCAAAACTTGTAAAAGATGGGAATCCAAATACTGTAGCCACCGACTGTGATACCACATTACAACACAACCAAGTTCTAATCTGCTCATTGACCTTTGGATAACTTGGATTGTCAGCCTTAATTCTGCTGAAATCTCTTGAATAACCGGGGCAATGTAGCCCAACCCGAATGCCACTGAAAATAGCCACCCCTGCTGCATTCCATGAAGAATCTGCACTAATGGACGATGTTAATGGCGGCCACATTGTATAAATTAAAAATGCTTGTACTGTAAAAACACTAGCCACATTGAATTGATTTGGATCATTTGATTCACCACTAACAAACCTGGTCACTGGAGAAATCGTCACTTCTGCTAATGCATTTTTTAATTTGGGGGCCAATTTCATCATTAACTCTCCATCAGCATCATATCTTCTTGATGCTACTGCCATAATTGTCCAGAATAATGATGGACATTGTCTATAAATCTTGCTCGGTCCTTTGGAGATATCAACCACTGGTAAAAATGGGTGATAATTTGTAACAAATTCGGTATATAAGTTTTTGATTGTTTCTGAATTCAGTGTAACATCTTCTATAGTTCTTGGTTCACAATATAAACTTTCAATAGGTGGTAATGCACTAGTAGTAACGGGGCCACCTTCCAATTTTGGTACAAATAATGGTGCCGGTAAATCTTGAGGTTGTGTATAGTTAACCGCTGGTTGAGTAGTTAAGTGTGATGATTGAGGTGGACCAGCAATACTTTGGGTTGAACTTTGACTTGGAGATTGTGATAATTGAGGATCAGACATGTAATGCACTGCTGAATTTGACAACTCCAACAGCGACCCTGTTGCAATGCGACGTTTAGTATGCTCTTGATATTCTACACTTTGCCTTAGACTTTGCATCTCTTTTTCCAATTCTGCCATTCGTCTTCTTTTTGAAGTTCGTTTGAAATCAGGTTGTAATAAACACTCTAGTTTTTTTTTACTACATCTCGTACAAGCTTTTGGATACTTTTCGTGCGAATCGCAACGAACTTTTTGTTGACGGCATTCTATACATGCCATTCGTTTGTTATTAGTAGATTCTTCACTCCCCATCATTATATTAATAAGACTGCCTTTTTTTTTTTTTTTTTTTTTTTTCCAATTTTATTAACGCGTTGTGTGTTATTCGAAAGATAAGGTTAGATATTATTGGTTAGTAATCGCAAAAGAAAGAAAGAAAGAAAAGCCACCCCCAGGGATATTTAATAAAAGATTAGTGAGTCAATCTTTTGAAAAATAAAAATAAATAATTATAACCCACGGTTGGTTTTACAACACAGATAATAAGCAAGAAAACTGCAGGTGGACCTCTGTTAATACCTCGTAATGAATGTAAAGATGTGTGATGTGTGACCGATATCGGTAAGATTTTGATTAATTTTACAAAGTAAGGAAGAATAAAATAAAAAAATATAAAAAAAAAATAGAAAGGGTGGGGCTCAATTATTTTAGACTTGACGTCGGATCCCCGATTTTTGTTTGGTGTTTGGTTACTTTTTCACACCAAAAAGGATTTAGTCATACCCAAACTGTAGTGGTTCTTTTAAATTAAGGCCTCCCTGCAGGGTGCTTAAGACTTTTTTTTTGTTTTGTTATCTAACCAATAGGCTTGTGTCTAAATTTTGTTATCATCTTGGATAAATCGATAAATGCGTGTGTGTGTGTGTGAACATCGGGAGGGGAGAGGAGGAGGGGGGTTGGAATTTTTTATTTATTTTCGAGGTCCGATATTCTATTTTCTATGCGGCTGATTGATAACCGAGTTAGATGGAAAACAAGGAAATGCCCGTATGTATATATAATTTTTTTTTTTTCCTCACTCGATCCCAAATTAAAGCAATATTCTGGTAATAAATTTTTACATGTTGAACATTTTTAGCAAATTTTAAAATATATTTTTTTCAGCCCACCCAATCGCATAGACATAGAATAGAATGAACTTGGAATGGTGGATATCAGAAATTGGGCTTCGGCAATTACAAAGATCTTCAACAGATGCCAAGTTATTGATGGCGGAGTGTTTTATTAGAATGGCCGCATATGGTATCACTACATTAATTTTGGCGCTATTTTTCCATGAATTGGGTATTTCGGAATCACAAACTGGGCTATTTATGTCGCTGACATTACTGGGAGACGTCGCGTTATCATATTTTGTCACTTATTATGCAGACCATTGGGGCCGAAGGAAGGTATTGTTCGGTGCAGCATTGGCGATGGCGGTTTCGGGGATTATTTTTGCATTAAGTGATAAATATTGGTTATTATTGTTGGCGGCGATTATTGGGGTTATTTCACCATCTGGGGATGAAACTGGACCATTTAAATCAATCGAAGAGTCGACATTGGCCCATCTAACTCCATATGAAGATAGGTCCGATATTTTTGCATGGTTTTCAATGTGTGGTAGTTTAGGAACTGCAATTGGATCTTTAGGTGGTGGTGCAGTGATTGGGTTTTTGCAAACTAAAGTGTCGGTAATAGAATCTTACCGAGCCGTGTTTATCATTTATTCATTAATGGCTTGTATCAAGTTAATAATAAACTGTTTCTTGAGCTCTGAATGCGAATTTACAGAAGAACAACAAGATGAGCAAGAAGGGGAACAGCAGCCGTTGGTAAACAATAGTAGTAAGGTTGCCGGATTTACCCCACGAACTTTGCGGACAATGATCAAATTATGTATGCTATTTGGTATCGACTCTATTGGCGGTGGGTTTATGCCAACTTCATGGGTTGTTGTCTATTTTAACCGGACTTTTGGCATTTCCGAATCACAATTAGGATCCTTGATTTTTTTCACTACATTAGTAGGATCAATCACTGCATTATTATCATCGTCAATCTATAAACGGTTGGGTCCTATTATAGCTATGGTTGTTACTCATTTACCTGCAAGCATTTTCAACATTTCCATCGCATTAGCCGGCGGGAGGCAAAATTTGGCCATGCTACTGTTATTAGGGCGGGCCGCTACCACCACTATGGACGTGGTACCGCGACAAGTATTCTTATCGTCGGTGGTTAATAAATCCGAGCAAACCCGGGTGTTTGCTATTACCAATATAGTCAAAACTCTTGCTAGATCAGTCGGGCCATCGATCACGGGCCATTTGGCGGAGAACGGCGTTTTATACTTGTCTTTTATACTTGGTGGTGGATTTGAGTCGGTGCATGATTTTGGCCTGCTGGTATTGTTTGGTAAGTACAATCATCAATCACCTAACTAAGCTTTTCATAATTAAAAACAAAAAAAAAAAAAGATTGTGTCTAATTTGTTTTTCCAAACCGTTAAGGTTGTTACTCTAAGATATGAGCGGTTATTAGTATTAATTGTTTTGGTAAGTACAGTCACCCAACCTCACCAAGCTTAAGATTAAATTATATATGAGCGGGGATATCGTCAATATCGTATTCTCCCGTACTATTAAGATTTTTAGAAAGAAAAAAAGAGAGGAGCGGTGATGTATCGCCGGCAACCTTATGGTTATTACGTTTTTAATTCTTGGATTCGATTCTCACGTGGGTCAGATTCGGTCATTTGTTAATTCTGATCTCATTATTTTTGAGACACCCAACAACAAAGTTTCTAGCTTTACCTGTAATACGCTCATTAGATAAGCTGTGTATTTATCGTAAGTATTTAAATACATTAATATCTGAAAAGGGAATGATACCCTGATTCAAATAATTTACAGTTTTTTGTATCAGTGATATTGCCTTCTTAATAGCGCGTGCCTCGTTTTGTACCAAATTTTTTGGAACCTATCTGTTTATCTTAAGTCAAGGTTATAGTTTCCTCATTCCGATAGTATAAAATAACAAGCTAACAGTAATATGACTGTCTCGTTATAACCCTATAACAATGAGATCAAGCATTCTGGAACGATTTTGACTGTGGGGGCGGGGGAGGGGAGAAGAAACTAAAATAAGAATCAACGTGGGTGGCGCGGCTCAAGCCAAAAAAAAAAAAAAAAAAAAGAATGATGCGTAATAAAAAACGTTTTGGAATTATTTGATGGAGACAGCACCCCCCTTTTATTAATAATATGCAAGCGCGATAACAAGTGATTATCTTTACTGAGTCATGATCCGTCTACATGTGTTTATCTTATCTTTTTAACCTTTCCAAGCGCTTACTTGCCACCAACTTGTTACTTGTGATTCCGTATATTTATATAGAAGTGGCGATTTCCTTTGATTTTATTTTATCTATTTCTTTTTCTTTTATAATTTTTTTAAAGTTTTGCTTTTCAACAACCACCTTTATTATTTATTTTATAAAGTATTGATAACAATGTTTCTATTCCGTTCGTTCCAACGTAAATCTTCAAACGAAGATGAACAGCGAGTAGTTGATATGAATGAACCTCGGACAAACTACAAACCACCATCTAAACACTCTAATGTTAAAGATGCAGTTATTTCTGTTAAAGATGAAGCGGATGATGATTTTGCAAATGTACAAGTTCGGCCGTTGACCTATGCAGAAGTTGCCACTATCGCTGGTCCTGACGGGACCGTTCCAAAGAAAGTCTCCATTCCAGGTGATTTATTCGATAATAACGATAATTATACCGATCAAACTCACGAACCAACGAGTTCGAACGATTTGCTAGAAGACGTTGGGATCGTTGATACATTGCATTCTGATAAAGTATTAGAGTATGAGTCCAAAGCGGAGGAAGTTATGAAGACTAATCGCACTTGGGGTAAAGTGCGTCATCATCATGTTTTTAAAAGTGATCACTTGAGAAAAAATAACAACAAGTTTATTGCACTCTTTGAATACAGTTAATTCACAAAACAACTCCTCTCATTACAAGATTTTTTATTACTCTTTTCATCACGTTTTTTATTTATTAAATTTGCATCATTATCATAAATATTATTATTATTTTTTTTTTTTTTTTTTACTGAAGTATGTAGCTATTCTCATTTATTAGAACTTTTTTTTTTTTTTATTATTATTTTATATAAAACTTACAAATCATCTATATTTCTTGGTTTAAACTTCCTACCAGATCTCTCTGCAGTTCTAAACAAAACCCTTGACCCCAGAATCTCATACTGTTTATCCAGTGCATCAGCTGATATCTTGAACTTTGTTCCTTGCTTTTGTAAAATCTTGATATCGTTATCAGATGTACAAACTATAAAGCTTGCTTTGGATTCCCAGATGCATATTCCTTGCAAACCTACTAGTGTTGGATTACGTGATTGACATACTGTCAAATATGCCCCATGATAATCACAACTGGCTAATTTACCGGTAGTTGGCGTGCCATGATTGTTGGATACCAAATCACGGATATAGTCGTTCCATAATGAATTTAACAATTTAAAACTTTCAAATTTGGGTTCGTGGCTTGTATGGATATTTCTCTTTTTCGCCAGCTTAGCAGCCCGTTTCGCCTCTTTAATATACAAGTTTAATGAATGTCGTGCAATCCGACGTTGGTTTTTGAAATTATCAGGTGGCGATTGTTTGATAGGTGGAGAAGGGACTTTGGTATCGTTGAATATAAGAAATGGTTTTTGGTCTCCAGTTATTGAATACCTGTTTTCCAAAAGTTGCCGGCTAGTGGTGGTGTCATGAGATTTTGCTAGAATGTTGGACTCAATCTCGTAATTCATTTTTTTATATTTTCTCTTTTAGTGGTGTAGACAAATTTTCTAACCAAATTTTTTTTTTTTTTTTTTTTTTCGCTGCACCCCGGCCAAAAAACAAAAAAAAAAAAAAATAAATAAAAAAATTTAAGGTATCAGACATGAAACGAATTTTTAGATCTAAATTTACAAATCCGTTTCTGAATCTTAGTTTAGAACATTACCTGTTCCAACAATTACCACAAAATGAACGACGGCTATTAATGTATATTAACGATCCATGTGTGGTGATTGGGCGGAACCAAAACCCATGGAGGGAATGCAACTTACCATTATTGAGACAATTACAGATCCCGCTAGTTCGAAGACGATCTGGGGGTGGGACAGTCGTACATGATAGAGGGAATGTAAATTTCTGCGTAATGACACCTAGAGACGAGTTTTCAAGAGATAAACATGGTCTAATGATTGTAGAAAAGATGAACAGTTTACCAAAGATGATGACTACAACAGTTAAAAGAGAGATAGATGAACCAGTGAATAATCCGGGAGAAGTTCCAGAAATTGATGGTGATGAAATACCGATCCAAGCGAGTGGGCCTCAAGTTAAACTAAAATTGAATGAACGGTATGATATCGTTACAAAAGATGATAAAAAAGTATCAGGAAGTGCATATAAAATAGAAAGACAAAAGGCATACCATCATGGCACAATGTTGTTGGATTCGAAACTGGACGTATTATCATCATTATTACATAGAAATGTGCAAGTATTAGGCAAAGTGGAAGGACGAGGGGTGGAAAGTGTGAAAAGTCCAGTAGCCAACATTGGATGTAATTCTGAAGTGTTTATTAGTTCTACCTGTGATGCATTTAGAGAACTATACGATTATGATGATACTGTAGTGGAACTAACGGAAGATGATTTGCCGCAAGAAGTGTTGCAAAGTGCAAAGGAAATGCAGACCTGGCAATGGGCTTATACACATACCCCTGATTTCACTCATACCTTTACACATCCAGAGCATGATTATCAAGCCCATGTAAATGTTAAGAAAGGCGTTATTACCAAAATTGAGGGGGTTCCATTAGATTTGCAAAAATTGTTAATTGGGAAAGAATACCGTCCTGAAAATGTTCCTATAGAATGGATCTCAAATGCATTGTAAAATAGCTATTGTAAATAAAATTTTAGTTAGAATTTCCATAAACTCCATGCATATTCAGTCATTCCGAATTCATCATCTCCAGTTTCAATCTCGAACCTTTCATTCTGTAACTTGATTTTTTTCAACTCTGAATACAACAATTCCCTCACATCTTGAAACTTGTCTCGTTGAGGTAATTGGACTATTAGCTTTGAATTTTTATGTTGTTTGAGTAGATACGATACCGCATTGGCAACTAATGGAGCATGTTCAAAAGAGTATACCGGATCAGACACAATGATTGTATCAAATGCTCCATGAGTTTGTAGAAACTCTTCCGGATCACTCCAATCAAGTTCTTCCCCTACAATATCTACACCATTTTTTGAAATATTGTTTTGTAAATTAGGTGTAATTGCAGGTAAATCGGTTGCAATAATATTGGCACCCAATTTCCCGCAAACTATCGCAGTCAAGCCCGTACCTGATCCCAATTCTAAACATGTCCCATACAAAAGTTCTGGTTCTTTCGCAAACCGTGCCGCTAGGATTAATGACGACCCCCAGGTTTTTAACCCTAAATTATCCTCAGTCAACGCAGGTTCATCCAACATGATCACTTCATCCAACCCTTCGATTGTAACTTCTCGACAAATGTCTGGCATGGCTGTTCGCCCACATCGTTCTGCCATCCGTTTACCTGCCATGTCCCATATTTCTTCGCGTTCCTCTGGTTCCAGCCACGAAAGATCAGACCCAACCACACGTGTTAGCCAGTTGAACAAACCTTGGTGATCAACGGCATTATCGTTATCTCCGGATAAGTCAAAGTTTTTTAAATTTGTCGAGATTTCGAACTTTTTTAGTGAGTTGAAAAGTTTAGTTTTGGTGGGTTTGTATTTCAAGTTTGGTAAATCAAGCACATGCATCTTTATTACCCCAATTGGTGACGATATGATCAAAAAAAAAAAAAAAAAAAAAAAAGAGTTAAAATGAACGTCTAGGTTTTTATAATGGAAAATTTAAGTGGTTTTTGTCCAGCCGCACCATTAATAAAAATACGCCCGAGCTAGGATCGAGATTGGAAAACCAATTTAAGCTGCTTAGGTTAGATGCAGTTGAAATTTTATTATAATAATGGTCAGTGAACATATACCCACCAACCTCAAAGAGTAATATACGAATTTGTTCAAGATGGTACATATTCAGCATATACTATCTACAATAACTTTGTCTACAATTCAATAAGGATCTTAAATAGTGTCACAATGCTCTAGTTCAAAGCACCGTACACTAGTACTCGAGGTATTTGAGGCTTAAATAATATTAGTTATTGAACTATGAAGATACAAAAAACTTGTTTGACAATTTGGCAATAACATGCATAAATACCACACTGCAAACGAACCCGACACTCAACACCATAATAACAATAGGGTCGACTCGTAATCCTGATGCTTCATCTGTATACAACTTCAGCATTGTGCTAGTTGATCCACCAGCGCCAGCTGATCTTGTGGATGTAGGTCGTTCATTAGCTTTTTCTTGTTGTCGTTCCTGGTTAGCTCGTCGACTAAAAAATGGTTAGCATATCTTTACTTTTATTGTGTTTTTGTTACCATTACTTACCGAATTTGTGACTTTGGGCCACCTGGCACTTGAGTTCCTTGATTAGACTATTATGTTAGTTCAGATCCATTTCTTCCCCATATCCCCAATCATGAAAAATAGATATCGCTCAATACCGACGATTCATATTCCATAGAGAAAGGTGTTCAAAATAATAAAATGCTCATACCATTGTGTGTTGATGTATATATATAAATAAAGAAAGTTGTTTGGAACTGGAAATTTGTGTTTAGAAAAAAAAAAAAGGGATTATTTTTTCTTGTAGTAGTGTAGCGGTGCTGTCGTGGCCTTTAATTACAACTAAAGTGGTGGTGCAAATTACAATTTGGGATTGGGAGCGAAACAAAAGGAATCGCTTTAGGCGCAGCAGAAGTACTAATAACCTTTAACTATAGTAAACATTTTTATTCTATTTTGGCGGGGGGAGGGCGAATGTCGAATGTGTTACCCGGCTGTAAATTCACGAACAAAAT
>JAJLUN010000118.1:0-36019 GCA_030564365.1 Blastobotrys arbuscula | reverse complement strand
CCAGGCCACATGAATATTGGACCATGCAAGGACGCATGTTGCAGATAGCTTTTGGTATTGAGTTATGGAAAGAAAAAGTATGGGGGAGGGGGCCAGTGCTCGGTTTTTGAAATGATGTAAAATATTTCGACTAAAATATGATGCTAAATTCTATACAGCTTTAGCAGATTTGATACCAATATCATTATTTACTGAATATATATAGAAGAATGGTTGATTGATATCCGCCTAGACATGAATTTTTCAACTTTAACAGTATCAATAAAGTTTCAGCTCCATACCTGATATCTATTCATGATTAGTTATTGTAACGGCTACACCCACAAAATTCTGCTTTAACTTGATCACCAATTGATCAAAGGCGATGAACTATGCGGATTCAAGCTCCAAGTCTCATTAATTACTTGTTGCATTGTTATAGCCACGTTTTGTGCGGTTATAAACATCTGATTGTAGTCAGTGTTAAAAAAAAAAAAAATAAGTACTGAACCATATGCTGTGATCTGCTCTGCTCTGCCTGGCAGCTCATCGATCGATCCGCCTCGTTCGGCTGTGATCGCACCCGACCTCGAAGACCGCAGTAAACACCGGTTTAGGTTTTAAGCATCAGATACACAGGAGTAAATCATGTCTCAATTTTTTTTAATATATCATGATACACTGAAATCGATAATTAAAACAGGGTTGGGAATACGTCACCAACGTTTTATGCAGTGCTCGTTTCCTCCTCCTGAACTTGGACTTTGGCGGATTGTTCCTTACCCTCACCCACATTAATTACATAATGTAAGACTTTCTATTTTAGTTTGTTTGAGATTCGGTTTAGTCGATCCTCATCTAAAGATTGAAACCTAATGAAAAACAAAGCCACAAAGTTGGGGGAAGCCAGTAATGGAGTCCTGGAAATTTATATTAATCCAGTAAAAATCTTGGGGAATTTATCATTTAAATCTGATTTAGTTATTAGTTATACTCACTACCACTATTGCGTTGATCATGATATTGCCGATAACTTTGTGACACGTGATTTAAGTGTTCGGATAGGATTGATTTCCTATTTAATATCCTACTGGTGTACTGAAGAATTACTGTGTTTGAGTCCCGTGCACGAAGAATTGGGCATGATAATTAAAGATAATTACATCTAAATCACTGTTTGAATCACAGGGGATAATTTTTACAAGGCTTGGTATTTATTTTATTTTTTTCTCCCCCTATAGCGGCGTACATTACAGTTCTTAGTTAATACAGCTATAGCCCCAAGCATAGGCTTATCGTGACTTAGTTACCCGCTCAAATTAGCCACTTGTTACATGTTGTCCCATTTTCTACAGCCTTAAAGCTCGCATTTTCTTTAAAAATATCAGGTATAAAATAATAATAATAAGATACCAGCATTTAATAGCATAATAATTTTTTTCCACCAAGAATATGACAGATTGTACATAATCACCATGGATATCCGCAAAATAAACCAAAATAATTATATAACGTGATCTGGTGACTTATTACTTACAGTATATAAATCCGTGAGGGACAAGACCGCGGCTACCCCTCAAGATCTAGAGCCGTTTACGCGTACTATAACTGTATGGTTAGTATTAAGCTTCAAATATATATATTTTTTTTTACATAATAGCTCTCTCTTGCCTGTATAGTGTGGCGAAAAAAAAAATACAAGCTTCAGAGAAAAGCTGACATATCATGTTCTACTGTATAATATTACGATTATATCAAGCTCATGTTCGAAAATCGAAAGATCGTAATTTTATAATTTAGATCCCTGACATCTAGAATGTACTTGTCAAACCTATCCTATAGGTACTGTACCTCTGCTCAAACCTACGGGATATGTTACACTTTTAATGTTACATGCACAAAAACTTTTTTTCATATACCCATACAGTGAAACGGAGTTCAAGATAGTACTTTATATCCCACGGAGCTCCGCGTATAACACAATAACCCCCAAAAAAAAAAAAAAAGAAAAAGAAAAAGAAAAACATTTCCATTCCATAGCATCAACTCAACTCAGCTCAATAATTATAAAATATATGATGGTTCATAGTATCATCACGAAACATTTCCACTATAATAATCTATGAAAAGCTGTTTTATCAGATCCACTAGTCAAACGTCTAAGATTTTAGAATCAAGACGGCTAAAATTTTTTTTTTTTTTTTCTTTTCGGTGCAAGTTATCCGCAGGAGATCGAAATGTTTTAAGCCTCAACCACTTCCTCTAGCTTACTGTAAATACTGCCCTTTAAATAATACAAACAGTGACACGTAAATGCGCTAGCTGTACGTCTAGTCTTGTTAGTATGCGCAAGATTATTTTGAAAAAAAGAGAAAAAAAAAAAATTTAATTAATCTTTAAAAATAAATCAGAAACAGACATGAATTGGCATAGTGTAGCCAAAAGAAAACATTCTCGGTGTTGTACCAAATTTAATTTGTTTACACCACAAAAAAAAGTATAAAGGTATAAGGGTCTGCCGAAACTTGTGAATTTCAAATAATTTTTTGTTGTTGTTTTTAATATATTTTTAATTTTCTACACCTATAGTCCAACATGTCCTATGTATGTCACGAATAACTTACGATTGAAACTAACAAGAATAGTACCCACAACAACCACAGCCAGCTTATGGGGGATATCCGCCACCCCAACAAGGTTACCCACCACAACAGCAACAAGTATGTTTGTTTTTTAAATACTAGAATGAAAAGATTTTGTATACTAACAATTGATTAGCCTGTTTATGTTCAAGAACAACGAGATAACGGTGGCGGCGGCGGCGGCTACTGTTGTGGTTGCTGCGCCATGATAGCGGCCTGTTTGTGTCTGTATGTTTTGTTCCATTATTATTATTCAGTGTCGTCAAGAAATAAAACATGGAAGGAAGGTGATAGGAAAAATAAAGGCTGTGCGGTGCTGAGAAATCATTGTCTTACCGAATGTTCTACTCTACGCCGTAGATGTCCAACTACGGTATTTCATATCGATATATTAGGTTCATTTGGGATTTTTCCTGCGCAAAACATTTTTTTTTATAAATATCACCTTCATAACGACGACCACGAAAACTTAATCAAGAAAATATGCTAACAATTTAGTGACTGCTTATTCTAATTTATTGGTTCACGTTTTGAACATCTTTGTAGAGTTTATGGACGACAATGTATTAATAATTGAACTTTTAATGCCTAATACTATTAATCATCATTCATTCTCCTTTTTTTTTTTTTGTAAATTTTGTTGTAGTTTTAAGGGGTTGCGGGCTGGGCTGCAGTGATAGAGGGTTGAGAAAATTGTAATGTACATATTGCGGCGCAAAAAGGTAAAAAAAAGGTGATGGTGTTTTTGTAGATCATTCTTCAATGTCTACACTTCAGTATTAATTGATTTAACTTTTGAGTGAAATTTAAGAAAATTACGAGCAGTTGAGATGATAGACATTGTCATTTAAGACTATCTATCTCATCACAATCCACGCCCCTCGTGAACTGTTGATAAAAGTTAATAAAACTACGGTTGAGTTTCCTAATTCCAACCTACAACTTTAATACATTAATACTAAAGAGTATAACAAAATACGCCGTGCGGCTTATTATCAAAAAATCAATTGTCTACAATAAAAACAGATTCCTTAATTAATATCTTTTTGTTCATTTCTCTTTTTTTTTTTTTTTTTTTTTTTTCCAGAATGCCAAAATACAATGTTTTATTTTTATTTTTTTTATATTAAATATAAAAAAACAACTCTCTTCATTTCCTCGATCATTTTTTAATATTTATGCCTTTACAGTTCGAACACCAACCTTGGAGTCCCGGAAGATTGAGTCACCTTCAGCATAAGCACGTCCCATACCGAAACCAGCACCCAACCAAACAGGGAATGCACGTCGTCTAAAGAATAAAACTGAAGCAACGACACCGACACCTAAACCAAGGCCGGTCTTAACAATGGCGTTGGATGCTACAACATCCCACTACAATTGATTAGCAAAAACGTGCAACAAAAAAAAAAAAGGAAAAATGTATCCAATTATCAATAGTTCATACCTTATCATTTAGCATATTATCGGAAGGGCTCTTTTTGGCAATTTGTTCACTCATGTTGTATTTAAGTTAGTTCTTTATTTCGTACTATAATAATTTTGAAAAGGATAAAAAAGAATTGATGTTGAAAAAAGTTTGATTGGCTGGGTTGGGACCATTAGGCTTGCTTGGTGGTGTATAGAGTTTATAAGCTTACTAACACTAACATCCGGGCGCTTAGAAAAGTTAATTAACTAACTAAATAAATCCTAATTAGGCGCTAAACAAACTCCCACAACCTCTTACGTAAGTAGCACCCAAAAAAAAAAAAGAATCTCCCTTCCCCAAAGTAAAATTTATTAATTATTATTAACTTTTTTTAGTTTTTCCCAACTTTATTATTTAGTAGCAGTAGATTAGATCTGATGGTGGTACGTAATTTATTTACAAGATCTGGGAAAAGACGCTTTTTTCCTTTCCCCTCTACACCACAACTTTTACGAAGAATAACTACAATGCCACAACCACCACAAGCAGCACCAAACTGGAAAACCACTGCCGAGGAAATTAAAACCAAAACTAAACAAGCAATTGCTGACAACAAAGCAGTTGACGATGCAATTGCCGCTGAAACCAATCCAACTTTTGATAATGTGTTTAGAAAATACGCCACTCAAGAAAATTTGGAACAAATTGTCATCAGTCCACTTGTGTTTTATCAACGTGTTTCCATGGATGAAAATTTGAGAGAAGCTTCAACTGAAGCAGAAGAAATGTTGGAAGAATATTATATTGACGCCGGGATGCGAGAAGATGTATACAAAAAAGTGAAACATGTATGGGATAACTTGCCAAAAGATTTAGACGCAGAAGATAAACGGTTGGCAGAAAAAGTTGAACAACGATATAGACGGAATGGGTTGGCTCTACCAAAAGAAAAACGCGATAAAGTTACTGAATTGAAAAAAGAATTAACTAATGTTACTATTCAATTTAGTAAACAATTGGATGCTGAAAATGGATATATTTTATTCACCAAAGAAGAATTGGAAGGTATCCCAGAACGTGTGTATGATCAATTGGAACAAGTTGATGGGAAATATAAAATGACTTTTAAAATGCCAGATGTTGAACCCGTTTTGAAATATGCCAAATCTGGCGACACTAGACAACGGGTCTTTGTTGGATTTGAAAATCGGTGTGAAAATAGCAAAAACTTGGTTACTAAAGCAGTTCAATTGAGAAGTCAATTGGCTGAGATTATGGGGTATAAAAATCATGCTGAGTATGTATTGGAAGACCGAATGGCCAAATCGCCAGAAGCAGTAGCTAAATTCTTGAGTAATTTAAAATCCAAATTAACTGACTTGGGTAAAGTTGAAGTTGATCGATTATTGAAATTGAAAAACGAGGAATTGCAAAAACAAGGCTTGCCACAACAAGATAAGTTGTATAACTGGGATTTGCGGTTTTATGATAACTTGTATTTGGAGCGAGAATTTCAAGTGGATTCTGAAAAAATCTCTGAATATTTCCCAATGGAACAAACCATCAGTGGTATGTTCAATCTGTTTGAAAAATTAATGTCGTTGAAGTTTCATGAAGTTACTGAGGGTAAGAATGTTTGGCATGAAGATGTTCGACAATATTCTGTTTGGAAGACTGAAAATGATACACCAACATTTGTCGGGTGGTTCTATTTAGATTTGCATCCACGAGAAAATAAATATGGCCATGCTGCTAACTTTGGATTGAATAAAGGATTTTGGCAAAATGGCAAACGACATTACCCAGTTACTGCGTTAGTTTGCAACTTTTCCAAACCTTCAAAGGATAGGCCATCATTATTGAAACATTCTGAAGTTACTACTTTTTTCCATGAATTGGGCCATGGTATTCACGATTTGATTGGTGAATCAAAATACTCTCGGTTCCACGGTACTAGTGTCGAATGGGATTTCGTGGAAGCTCCAAGTCAAATGTTGGAATATTGGACCTGGAATCCAGAACAATTGAAAGATTTATCTGGTCATTACCAAAATCCTTCTGAAAAATTGGATGATAAATTGATCGATTCATTGGTTCGGTCTAAACATGTTAATGGGGCTATTTTCAACTTGCGTCAATTGCATTTTGGTTTATTCGATCAAACTATTCATTCTTTGAGTTCAAAGGAAGCAGAAACTTTTGATGTTGCTGCGTTATGGAACGATCTACGACAAGAAATTTCCCATGTAAGTCAAGGTGAACATCAACGAGTGCACGGTTATTCTTCATTCGGCCATATTATGGGTGGTTACGATGCCGCGTATTATGGTTATTTATGGTCTCAAGTCTTTGCAGCTGATATGTACTATTCCAAGTTCAAGGCCGACCCAATTAGCAGCAACGTTGGTATGGAATACCGTAATAAGGTTATTGGCCGAGGTGGCACTCAAGACTCTATGGAAAATTTGAAAGATTTCTTGGGTCGTGAACCAACTTTGGATGCGTTCAGCGAAGAATTGGGTATTCAAACTTGAATTCTTGGTAAATTATAAAAAAATTATATATAAAATAAATAAAGCTATATACACACTATAATAATATTAAAAATTTAATCAAATGCCTTTGAGTCAAAGAACTTGCTCATCAACAATGCCGCGGCGACACTAACATTCAATGAATCAATCACCCCAACATCATGTCCTGGGTGCAAACCAACTTGATAAGAAGCCCGGTTGGCGAGTGAGGTTCTGATTCCATGGCCTTCACTGCCTAATACCAACAAACATGGCCCTTCTTCCAATAACCCAGATAGTTGTGAAGGTTTTATAACATTTTTCTCAGGTTTTGGCATGGTGGCGACCAGCTTGCATCCATTTTGTACACTTTTTTCAAAAAATTCCAATGGTTTTGCACAATTATAAATTGGCAACAGATCGATGGCACCTACTGAAGTTTTGGCAACAGTAGGATTCAATTTGCAACAATTCTTTTCACTGAATACCACAAAGTCACACCCCAAATAATAAGCAGATCGGATAATAGCTCCCATGTTATGCGTATCACTAACCTGATCGACATAAACCCCCAATGGGTTTTTCTTATTGGCCCTGATCCAATGTCGAGCTGGAACAATTGACCCCGGTTGTTTTTCATTAATGATATATTGTCCACCTTCTGTTTTGTTAACTGAATCAATTAATGGGATATCCAACGGCTTCGTTTCCAAAACGACATTGTTATGTACGGCATGTCGGGTTAAATTATTGAGATCCATTCGGGTCGTCTTTTCGATTGGCACTCCAGCTTTTTCTGCCTGTTTGACACACTCGTTGGATTCCTCTACAGTATATAGTTTGGTGCCAACTCGTTTGGTGCCGGTTAAAGCACCCATGACCGCACCAGAGCCGTATACTAGTTCTTTCCATGGTTCGGGTTGCAGATGAGGTGGCTTTCTGTATCCCCCTTCAAACATCCTCCGTGATCGAGGAGATGTGAATGCACTGAACCCTCCATCCCTTTCTCTGTATCCACCTCTTCTATCTTCTCGTCGGTAAGAATTTCGATCATTATATCGATCATTGGAACGATCATTATATCGATCATTGGAACGGTCATTATATCGATCATTGGAACGATCATTGGAACGATCATCGTATCTATCATTATTGTTTCGATCATTGTTGTATCTCTTTGGCCGGTAACTATCTCCAAAATAGTTATCAAAGTCATTCTCCTCTTTATCCTTTTTACCTCTTGTGAAATTCTTATTACCACCAGCATTTTTTAATGAACCTCCAACCTGTTCTTGTCGGTCTTGTTGCTGCTTTTTCTGTCGTGCATGAACATGAGCATACTTTTCCCGGAAAAAAGTATCTTTATCTTGACCATCCCATGCTTTTTTGCGGTTTTGTACTTTGAAATTGCGGTCAAAAGTGTTGGCTACAATCCTTGACGTGTGGAAACGGCGAATTGTTATCATATTTAAAAGTGGTTGTGGTTGTTGTGATTTGAAGATAGAAATGATTGAAAAAAGTGTTTAAAAAAATAAAAGAATCTGGGATGGTGGAAAGTTTTTTTTTTTTTTTTTTTTTTTTGCGTTTGAGCCGCAGAGGTGTTTTGGCCGATGCCGATCTTCAAACTCTTTTGTGAGTCTTGAAGCCAGCTGTGGCGATAATATTTTGGGGATCTAAGTCTGTGATAAAACGATAGAGCTGACTTTGAGCCATGGTTTACTCAAAATGTTGAACTTTATACTTTGATACTTTTGTAAGCATTGATCATGATATAAAAAAAATTTCGTTAAATAATTCAAGTTAATTGGGCTATGAAAAAGAAACGGACACTCATATCAGCCAACCTCCACAGCATTGAGGAAGTAATACTCGTCTCATATACGAAACTATCAGTTATAAAAAGTCCAATAACATCTGCCATAGCAATCTATTTTAATTACAAAACCAATACCACTAATCTTGATGAATAGATAACAAAAGCTTGTCTTGATCGTTATTTACTAACGTGCCGGCCCCCAAGCTCCGACCTTGAGCTCCAGAAATTTTTTTGGCCCTCAACCTCCACACAAGCACAAGCACAAGCAGAAGCACGCTTATAATCTTTATTTGTTTTTTCCTGCCGCCAGCCAAAACAACCCACCAATCATTTTAAGTTCATTTTTCCCAATTTCCAATGCGCCAAAAATTTCACACACACGCACACAACTAGTAGACAGAAAAAATTTCCCAACCACAGTTAATTTTTTTAATTTTTTAGTTTTTTTTTTTTCCCCTTCACTTAAAATACTACCGACATCCAACAATGAGTACCTTCACCCAACTAGAGAAGATCTCCAAATTCATCTTATCAAAGCCAGTTTTACGATCAGTGGTCGTGCCATGTGCCAATGTATTCACCAACTTGGCCGGGTACCGAAAGATGGGGTTGAAATTCGACGATTTGATTGTTGAAGAAAACGAAATTGCTCAAAAGGCATTGAAACGGTTGCCAGCTAGAGAAAGTTACGACCGAGTTTACCGAATTGCTACTGCTACTCAGTTGTCATTGTCCCACAAATTGTTGCCAAAAGACCAACAAATGCAACTAGAAAATGTTTGTATACAATGAATAAAGATAAGGCTAATAATATAGGATAAATCATATCTTGTTCCATACTTGTTGGAAGCTGAAGCTGAAGCTTTTGAAAGAAGAGACTTGGATAACATGATTATCAAGAAATAAAAAAGAAACAACTAATACTTAATATATTGCAATAAAAATACGTTAATAAACAAAAATATAAAAAAAAATGTTCATGTGTTGTTTAACTTACAAGGTTATACAACCCTTCTTCCAAACTGGCCAACCCGACATTGAAACCTTCTAGCAAAACATCCAAGTGAGATATTACATCCTGTTTTTGCGTAGAGTCGAGCAATATTGTGGTATCCAGTTTTGGAATCTGTGGGAAACTTAGATTATCATCTCGAGGATGATGAGGTGGGGGTAACCCGGTATGATCATTACCTAGTGATAACGTAGGCGGAGGCATGGCAATATGCATTCGTGGTGTAGGTTTTCGTCGGCCATTGTTATTGTGGTTAGTAGTAGTGTTAGTAAGTTTATCATCACTATCCCCCAATTTTGACCGAACAATAGGTTTCATAGATGATGGTGCTGGGTGCGGAGGTTGTTTTGGTGGTGAAGTTGTTGCATTATTATTCTTTGGTGCCATTCGTTTCGGTGATGGTGTGCGGCGCTTCGAGTTGTTTGCATGGGGCATTTGAGGAGCTGGTAGATTAGTTGGTGGTGATGATTGAGTTGGAGAGTTTGGTGATGATTGAGGTTCACTATGCATTGCCGGGATTGGAGGGACGGGTGGTAAATTCAATTGCTGGATTGATTGAGGAGTAACAGTATTGGTTAGTGTGGAAGATCGCGATCTTGCTACTGATTGTGGAGGTACCGGTGGTGGTATTGATGATACATGCTGCTGTTGTTGTTGTTGTTGTGGAAAAGGAGCGTTGGATTGAGGAGGTAATTGAGGTAATGATGGTGGAGGCATTGGAATTGTACCAGCTTCTATAGAGTCGAATTCTGGAATTTCGATTTCAATCGTTGGCGTCGATGGTTGTGTCACTGCTGCCGCTGCCATGTTGATACTGCTTGTTTGGAATTCATTAACTGGGGACAAATTAGGTGCAGTGAGCTGTCCGGCATTGGATCCATCTTCAAATAGTTGTAATAAAGACCTTGGCGCAGTTGGATCGATAGCCGGAGGAGGTGGAGCTCTCATTGTAGATTCACTAGATGCAAACCCACTAGGGGTTGAAAAGGGTTGTTGTGAAGGGTATTGAAACCCTAGTCCACTTAGAGCATTCTTATCCATCGTATTATGGTTACTATTAACTGGTGAATTCTTTTGGATAGGACTCATTACGCCATAGTTGAAAGTGGTAATATCAGAAACATCAAAATCCCATACCGATTCAGAATCACTAACATCTTCTTTATTTTCGTCACTAAAATCGTCACTTTCTTTGATACCCTTAATTAATGCAATCGAATCACGAACATTATTACGTTCTCTCCAAGTGAAATACCGTTGCACGATTTCTTTCAAAATACTTATGGAATATTGTCGAGATGTTTTGATAAATTTGATTTTTAACAACTCTTCTGCTGATAATCGTTCATCTGGGTGCTCATCTAAACAGCATGCAACAAATTCTTTTAATGCCGGAGAATATTGAGACCCTTCCAATCGAGCTGGCTTTTGTCGTGGAATGAGCATAATTGCTCTCAAAGCTTCTTGATCAGAATACGGTGGGTTACCTGTGGCAATTTCATAAACTGTAACCCCTAAACTCCAAATGTCCGCTTTAGTATTATACAGCGCACCTTCTGTAATAACTTCTGGTGCCATCCAATACGGAGTACCAACAATAGTAGATCTCTTGACCTTATTTGAGGTGACCTTTGCTGCAACTCCAAAATCACATAATCGAACATTACCATTATTTGTAATCAAAATGTTAGCCGCTTTAATATCTCTATGAATAATTCCTTCTCTGTGAATATATTGTAATGCAATACAAACTTCACGAACAATAACTGCAATATGTTTTTCTTCAAATTTACCAGCTTTTAATAAAGTACGAACAGATCCCCCGGCACATAAATCCATTACAATCCACAGCTTTGTCCCGTTCAAATACGAGCCATAATATTTGGTAATATTCGATGCCTCACTTTGGGATAGTTGAGATAAGGTACTGATTTCTTGTTGGATATCGATCAAATCATCTTCAATAGTGTCCAAGTTTAAAACTTTGATCGCCACCACTCGTTTATTTTCTTTACTAATACCTTTATAAACCGTACCAAAGTTGCCTCGACCTATAACCTCGTCTCGTCGATATAGATCGGTAACTTTTGTCACAGCAGGTCGCGACATATCGTTAGTATAAAGTCCTGGTGTTGGGGAGGGTCAGGAGAGAAAATCTAGTTTATAAATATTACAATTGTTAAACCAGCGCCCATGAGCGAAAAATATGTCGGTGATTTATTATGCTCTACTTACGCAGGTGTTAAATTTTTTTTTTTGTTTTTTTGTATCCCAATTAAACCTTCGGAGGAATCATAAAACTTTAATGTGCTAATAATTTTTCACATCATCTAAACTTCGAAATAAAATTTTTTTATTTCTTTCTTAAATAAGTAATGTTTAGAAAACAGCTTCAGCATTCAAGGCTGACATCGCTACCTCGATATAAAGTCAATGGAGACAAATCAATTCCTTCAGGCCAAGTCATTACAACTACACCGGCATCAAATTATAGACGAGATTATGGGTTAAAACAACCATTGCCGCATCCTCTTAAATCAAAGTTTATTATACCCAAAAATTTGGACAGTGAGCATGGGTTTGCAGATTATGATCCTGGAACAGGTAAAGCCATGATTTATAAACGACTACAAAGTTTGAATACCCCAATAGATCCAATTCCAAAATTATTGGGATCAACATCAGATGATTCCATCCCCGAACTAACATCATTATTTCATGGATCAACCGCAAAGAATAACATATTTAAATCACACAAGGGACGGGAACATTATCATGATTGGGCATTAGAGAACAACAAAGATCCTGCATTAACATCGACTTTGGAAGGTTATCTAACGAATTTGGGCAAAAATAAAATTAATCATTCTCCAATAGCTACTGCAGGGTCCTTATATTCATTACCGGGTTATTTACGAAACACTCCAAAAGGTTTTACAAGCCATTCAACAATTACTGGTAGACCTGTTGAATCGACTGGACATTTGGTTGCAGCCGCCGGGGTGATTGGTAACTGTTCATCGCCATTTGTTGGATTTGCCAAACGGTCCAACGCTGTTCACAAATTTACTAATAAATATTCTATTGAAAACTTGAAAATGGATGGTAATGGGAGAATCAAAATGCATACAACTGATGGATCAAGGAAGAATAATCAATACATTCATGATACCCGACGATCTAAACAGTTTGAGATCCAAGATGGTAATAAATTTAATGAACAAAAAGAAACGACAAACGCATTATTTGACATGATTAAACAAACATTAAATGTATAATAATAATAAAATAAAAAAATAATAATAATAAAAATATTATCTAACGCAAGACTCCTTTAGTACTTGGGACATCATCTTTACCAGTGTAAGAAATGGCTTCTTTAATAGCAATAGCCAAAGCCTTGAATGCACTTTCGGATCGATGATGATCGTTGAACCCTCGTAGACAATCAACATGGATAGTAATACCAGCAGCTTGTGCAAAAGATTCCAACACATGAGGAATCATTTCACAACTTAGATCACCAATTTTTTCTCGTTTCAATCCTAGATCTACCACTGCATACGGTCGGTTTGATAAATCCACTACTGCACGTGATAGCGCTTCATCTAACGGGGCAAATCCGTTACCAAACCGTTTAACACCTTTAACAGCACCCAATGCTTGTTTAAATGCTTCCCCTAAAGCAATACCAACATCTTCACTTGTATGGTGGTCATCAATATGTGTGTCGCCAATACATTCGATTAATAAACTCCACCCAGAGTGTTTGGCTAGCGCATGCAGCATATGATCCAAAAAGCCAATCCCAGTTTGGACATTAATAATCTGACCTCCAGTGGCTTGTTTGGCATGGTCATCTTCTTCTTTCTTTTGAAACAAATGTTTCTCTAGCTCTACATGGCCACCATCAAGACTTAGAGCGATTTGGATTTTAGTTTCGTTAGTATCTCGTTGAAAAACAGCTGAACGCATTTCTATGGAAAGTAAGAAAGAAAAAAAAAAAAAAAAAAAAAAAAAAAAAAAAATTAATATATTAGTGATAAATTTTACAAAAGCTTTTATTTGTCTTTGTGAAAAATTTTGTTTTTTTAATAGTCATATTCACCTTCTTTTTTTTCAATATCTACTTGAGGCAAGCAAACCTTTTCCAAGACTACATCGGGACCGATTGATTTGAAAAATTCCAAATCTTCATGCGTTTTGGCCAACAGCATACCAATAGTTCCTACGCTATTGATACTTCTACCTTCAAACTTTTCTTGCTTTCGTGGGACACCCATCATCCATTTCTCTGTAAAAAGGAAATTATAATTAATCCCTAATTCAGCTTCTCTCAATACAGTCAAAATTCTGGCCATAATTGTAGAATACCGGAACCCCAATGAATCAGCTTCTGGATCTGAAGGAACTGGAACGATGAAATGTGCGTACGGTAATCTAGTATCTGTCAACGGTCGTTGCCCTTCTCTATAATCAGGGTTAATTGCAACCACCTCATCGACAAATGGAGAGAAGTCTTCTGGGAATTCCATAAACTGAATATGTTTATGAGCTACAGATGCACCAGATTCTTCACCACAGTTGAAAAACCCTAAGTGTCTATTGCCACTTTTATTGGCCTCGGTCAATGCTATGAAAGCAGCTTCCAAGTCTTCCGGACTTAGCGGAGCAGTCTGTGGTTTGATTTCTTTAGTTATCATCAAAAAATGTCTTGGAACTACAGCAAATTTGTTCAATACCAATCGATAATCTTTCTGAAAATCGTCATCAATCATCAATCCTTTTTCAACCGGGTTCCAAGGTGACTTTTTTTCGAAATCTGGTGCCATTGTTTTTGTTGAATGATGCTGTTCTTTGCCAGGCTTTTGCGCCAATGCTGGGGCGAATGTGTATAGAAATTGGATGCCATGGACAACTGTTTTGAATCGTTCACTTTCATGGAACACCACAGCTCCGGATTCACGGGCTGTATTAAATGTCGATTTGATAATATCTGCTAGCATTCTAAATTCAACAATTGAGTTAAAAAAAAAAAAGAATTAAAAAAAAAAAAAAAATTTTGAGTGTAGATCAATCGCGCTGTCTATAAAATTGTTGATTGTGAGTTGGAACAGTGTCATGACCGTTATGCTATGAGCTGGTGTTATGTAATCGCGCAGTGCGCTGTTAACTTGTTAACTATTACATAATTCTGGCAGTGCTGATAAATAAATGTAATTTTAATGAGCCCATTTTTTTTAAAAAAAAAAAAAAAAAAATTTCCCAATAAGCTTATTGCGGATTTAAGCGGATTTAAGTTGTATTACAAGCACTGCATAGAACCCTCGGCTATGCCTGTGGTAAATTAAAACGAACTCTTATATCTTAGGCCCGATACCGATCCCGAACCGATAACTCCCACATAAATTTTTAGTGTACGACTTATATATATACAACTTTTTTCTTAATTATAACATTACTATCAGTTTTTTTTGGGTATCATCTATTTTGTAATAAAAAATTTTCAAAGAAGTTTTACATTACTTCATTTGGAATAACTGTCTTCGGATCTAGAAGAAACCGCAATATAATATAACTTATGTGTACTAGTTGTACTAATAGTTGTTAGTCATACACATTACACAACAGAGATATTACACATACCTTTACTGAAAAACCAATTAAATTATGCATATATATTTTATGGAAGCTACGTAATCTTAAATAAATTGCCAGCTGGTGAACACGCAACGGAGAAGAGCATAAGCTTATATTAAGTTTAAAGCCTAACTTAAAAACCGTTTGAGAGATATTTTAAACCGACAATAGTCAGACGTACGCTGTAGTTTCTCCGCTTTCCCGCTATAAAATGTGGTACATGACTGACTCCAATCTTAAGCACTGTTTTACCTAAAAGTGTGTTCTTTACCCCTCCGGCGGTTTTTTTTTTTGCAAGTACTTTTGAAGCATTAACGGATAGAACTATAGTTACAACCCCCCGGCAGCTAAAATATAAGGAATTATAACTATCAGGATGCCGAAAAGCTCCCCCACCCCTTTAATTACACTTAAAAAGCCAAAAAGAACCCAACCTGCCCGGCTGACCGCACACAGAATGACTTTTTGACGCATAATATTATTGTTGGAAATTTCTCACCAACACAATTTATTTTTTTCCAACAATTTTTTATTTTTTTATTTTATTTTTCCTTTCGAACTATAAAAAAATCGCTTTTTTTCACCCTGCTTCGCTCTTTTTTATTTTAAATTTTTAATTTTTTTAACTAATCATCGAACAAGAAAAAACAATGACAACTACATCTGAACGTCGAGCATCTAAAGAATTACAAGGTATAGCCACTTATGACCTTAGAAAGATGAGCCCCGGGGCCATTCAGATAAACGTTGCAGAAGCGTTTATCGTAGATCAAGATCAGGTCGATGGCCGATTGACCCCACCAGATACAAGAGACATTGCGTTACCCAACCATACCGCGGAAGTCTCCCATATTGCGGTAGATATTGGAGGAAGTTTAGCCAAAATTGTATATTTTACTCGAGATAAAAACAACCAAGGAGGGAAATTGAACTTTACCAAATTCGAAACTGAAAAGATCCATGATTGTATTGAATTTATGGGGAAATTGTTAACAAGAAACAATGATAAACACATTATGGCCACTGGAGGAGGGTCATATAAATTCTATGATTTAATGAAATCGAAGCTGGGAGTTGAAATTACTAGAGTAGATGAAATGGAATGTTTAATTGGTGGGTTGGATTTTTTCATTACACAACTCCCCGAGGAAGTTTTCACATATTCGGTAGATAAGCCAATGTCATTTGCCGAATCTCGACCGAATATTTATCCATACTTGCTGGTCAACATTGGATCTGGGGTATCAATGTTAAAAGTTACTGGACCCAAAGATTTTGTTCGAATTGGTGGGTCGTCGTTGGGGGGTGGTACCTTATGGGGATTATTGAGTTTATTAACTGACGCAGGGACTTATGATGAAATGTTGGAGATGGCAGCAGAAGGGGATAATACCAATGTTGACATGTTAGTTGGGGATATTTATGGAGCAGAATATGGTAGAATTGGGTTAAAGGCTAGTGCAATTGCCAGTTCGTTTGGTAAAGTTTTTAAAGAATCAAGAAAGGTTGATTTAGAAGATAGACGAGAAATGTTTGACGGCCCTGATATTTCAAGATCACTATTATATGCTATTTCCAACAACATTGGTCAAATTGCTTATTTACAAGCCCAGCGGTATCAATTGGAACATATTTATTTTGGTGGCAGTTATATTCGAGGCCATCCACAAACAATGAATACTTTATCCTATGCCATCAATTTTTGGTCTCAAGGTGAAAAGAAGGCATATTTTTTGAGACACGAGGGATATTTGGGTGCAGTCGGCGCTTTCCTCCAACATCAACCAAAACCAGATTGGTTCTAAACTATTAGTAGAACAAAAAAAAAAAAAAAAAAAAAAAAAAAAAATTTTAGAATGACGACAGAATTGAGTTCATTGATTTGTAATATTTGGCAGTGGAATCGTTGTTCTTTTGCTGTTGAGTAGTTCCTTGGTTTATGAGTTCTTGTGCTTTTGCTTGAGTTAACTGGTTCTCTTTCTCCAACCTTGACAGTTCTGCAGTCAAGTTTTGTCGTTCGGACTGAGCTTCTTTTTGTTTTTTGTTCAATTCCAAAAGTTCTTGATTAATCGCATCACGTTGTTTATTATATTCCAATGCCAATTTCTTCAATTCATCAGCGGGCAAGTTCATATCGGGATCATTATATTTTGGTAATTCCAAACTTTCTTGTTGTTGGGTCAGTTGGTCTATTTCCTGTTGCATAATTACCATTTCTCGTTGCATTTGTTTAATATCAATAGCTTTTTGATTTAGATTTTCATAATCCATGCATACTTGACGACTGGAATCGGTCAGTTGAGTCTCCAGATCTTGTTGATGTATCTTGTGTTGTTTTAATGAATGTTTTTTTTCCTTATTTTCACTTCGGATTTTTTCCAAATCCGTCTGCTCTACTAATGATGGGGGATCATCTAATATGGCTCGTAAAAACTTTTCTTTAGTTTCTTGTTCGAGATAGGTCACTTTTAAATTTTCAAACACTTCAATACGTCGTTGTAATTCTTGTTGGAAGAGTAGTGGGTTGGGATTTAGCATCAGTTCTCCTGATTCTAATCGATGCTTGGCACCATTTCTTTGTCGCGATTTGTATTCTTTCTCGATATCAAACACGTTCAAATGCGCGTCCATTGTTATTGACAAAAAATAATATTCAACTTTATAAACGCGATAAAAATAAAAATAAAAAAACAAAAAATTGGTGTTGATAAAAATTGATTACACTTTGGTGGTAGTAGAATCAATGATAAAACCATTGGGACCTCGGAACTGTATAAAAATATCCCGCCCGCCCCCTCCCCATATTTTTTATTATTCTGAAGCCCTTTCGGTAAAAAATATTGATTAGATCACAGAACATTTCGTTTCAAGTTTTGTTTTTTTTTTTTTCAGTCCCTGGATCTTTTTATTTTTTTTTTTTTATTTTTTTTTTCGATTCCACTGGTCAGCTTATAGACTAGGCTACTAATATAAAAAATGATGAAACATTTCATTACACTTTTAAATGATAAGAATGGTCGCGACAAAACATTCAAACTTATCCAATACACCTGTAAACTGATCCTTCACTCCGGATACAAAAATGACCGAATGTCCAAATTAGCATCGACTCTATCGTTATGGAGGTTGATGATGCGGTTGGGCAACTGGATCGATAACGGTTACAATGTTGGTACTACTGAGTTGAAAAGTGAAGAACTGTTGGCAGAAACGATGGACTTTGTCACTTCGATTTGTGATGATATTATCTGTTTTGGTAAAATGGGCATCTACAAAAATAACCAAGTTATTAGCGCTGCAGATAAATATGGATCATTATCTTGGTATATTGCAATAATAATTGGACTCAAAAATGCATACAATAAATACGAAAAAAGCCCTACCAAAGTCAATCTGATATCACTGAGTAAGCTGGTTGGGGACTGGGTATTCTGCGGGGTTGATATTTTTGAACTAAATGCCACTTTACTACAGATTTTGGCTGGGTACGCATCAGGTGCGTTATCATATTATAAATTATGGATTACTTTAAAATAACATAAATCTAGCATTTATTTACAACCCCATCATCACGCAATTGTTTGATGGTCTGTGGTTCATACTCTAACTCTTCCAAAATGTCCACAGTATGCTGACCCAGCATTGGCGGAGCAGAGTTAATTTTAGTGGGAGTATCAGAATACTTGACTGGTGAATTGATCAACTTCATTGGCCCACATACTGGGTGATCGACTTCCACCACCATATTTCTAGCTAATGTATGTTCATGATTTAAAGTAGTCTGAATATCGTTAATTGGCGCATATGGGAACGAAAAGTGTTCAAAAATATCGATCCATTCTTTGGTAGTTTTAGTGGTAGTAATCTCATTAATCATAGAATTCAACGCATCTCTATTAGCCACTCTCAACGCATTGGAGACGAACCGATGGTCATCTTTCCATTCTGGTTTATTCAATGCATCACATACCAACAAAAACAACTTGTCATTCCCACCACCAATCATGATCTGCCCATCCCTAGTCTCATATGCTTGGTAAGGACAAATACTAGGATGAGCCGTACCCTGTCTACCCGCATCTGGCTTCCCACTAATCAACGCACTAGATGCAATATTCGCCAATGTCGCAGTTTGACAATCACTCAAACATACATCCAAATGCTGCCCCTTGCCAGTTTTACCTCGTTGGATCAAACTAGCCATAATGGAATTGGCAGCATACAACCCAGTAGTCAAATCTGTAACTGCCACACCTACTTTGACAGGGTTCCTACCTGATTCACCTGTGATGTGCATCAACCCAAACTCAGCTTCAACCATCACATCGTACCCTGGTCTATGTTTATATGGCCCTGTTTGGCCATACCCTGTGATACTAGTATAAATCAACCCCGGGTTGATTTCCTTCAATTGATCATAACCTAGTCCATATTTTTTCAAGTTCCCTGGGATGTAATTTTCCACCAACACATCTGCCTTAGCTACCAATTTTTTAATCAATTCCTGTCCTCTTTTATCTTGAAAATTCAATCCCAATGATCGTTTATTTCTATTAACTGCCAAATAATATGCACTTTCTCCAGTTTTTTCGCCCTTATTTGCGAATGGTGGTCCCCATGCTCGTGTATCATCACCTCGAGTTGGATGCTCGATTTTGATCACATCTGCTCCCAGATCGCCCAACATTTGTGTACAATATGGCCCAGCCAACACTCGAGTCAGATCTAATACTTTGATTCCGGAGAGTGGTTGGTTGGTTGGTTTAACATGTTGTGAGAATCTTCGAATTAGCATATGCATTGTTTTCTATATATTATTAGTGGGTATGATAAATTTGTGGGGGAGAGTGAAAATAAAGTTGGAGGAGATGGTGCTATTGTTATATGTTTAAAAGTGCGGAATTTTTCAATACCATATGCGGAATGTTTGAATGCTAAAAGTTGTAATCTTGGGGGGTGGTGTTAAAAAACTCTGGCCCCCGGGGGTTGGTGCGGAATACCGATATCGTATAAACCCTTCTCCTATAAGCTACTATGAGCGAGATAGTTTATCCATCATTCTACGATTTTTTACCGCCCGAAAAAAAAAAAAAAAAAAAAAAAAAAAAAAAAAAAAAAAAAAAAAAAGAAACAATCGCTGCACCTGAAATTTTGCACGTGATACAAAGGTGGACAGCCGCATCTCTTACTATTCCAGATTTAAAAACCGTTGATAAAAATAAAAATAAAAATAAAAATAAATTGTAACACAAAAAAGCATAATATAAATTTCTAATACAAAAAAACACTAATTAAAATAACTTTTTTTTTTTTTTACTTTTATTTATTTTGTCAATTCGACATGGTTACCTGGGAACAACCCACTTTCACCCTTAGAATTAGTACCCATCCACCAATCGGTATCAACAAACTCAATATTGATGATCTTTTCTCCGGAAGAAAAGCCAATCTCCCCTTCTTCAGAGACTTCATAATCAAACTCGGCAATAGCGATGGCACCTTCATCATTAGATGCAGGTTCTTCAGCAGCAGCAGCAGCAGATGGTGCTGGTAGTTCGGTTTGATTTGCTGGTGCAGACGGAGCACTCTTATCATCATCTTGCAACTCTACAAAATTAGCTGGGAATAAACCGGTTTCACCCTTGGCATTGGTACCTTGCCACCAATCGGCATCGACAAAGTCGATATTGGTAATCTTTTCACCTTCTGCGAAACCGATTTCGCCTTCTTCAGAAACTTCATATTCAAACTCAGCAACAGCTGTAGCACCTTGATTTGTATTTTCTTGCTGTGGTTCTGGTGCTGATTCTTGAGCACGAGGTGGTGCTGGTGGTGCATTACCTACCGCGTTAGCAACAGCTTGTTGAGCTGCAGAAATGCCTGGGTTGGACCCAATTGAAGCCTGTTCGACATCTCTTGGTGGTGGAGGTGGAACATTCCGTGTTGGTTCCAATTCTGGTTCTGGTTCTAGTTCGTGATCATCCTGTGCTGCAACAGGGTTGGCGATTCTAATCGGAGATGCGTCTCGTTTTGGTGGCGGTGGTGGTGTGCTCGTGTTGGAGCTTGCAAACTTGGAGGTGAAGTCGCTAAACCCACCAACATTGTTATTGCTGGAAGGTGGTGGTGGTGGTGGTACACTTCGAGTATTGTTATCGTCAATTGATGCATGTGAGAACTTATTCTTCAAATCGGAAATACTTGGTTTAACATAATCAACATCACCATCATCTTTTTCTTCTTCTTCTTCTTCTTCTCCTTCTTGTGGTTGCGCTTGTTGCGATTCTGATTCTGGTGTTTTTGGAGGTTCTCGATTTACAGGTTCTGGAGTAGCACCAGTTTTTTTGGCATGTTTTTCAGCCCATAATTGCGCAGGAGTTTTACCGTTTTCAGCAGCAAAATTTTTGAACCCAGCAGCAGCACCCCCACTAGCCTTTGAATACCCGTCACTTGGTAAAGCAGGTACAGTACCTCTACTACTATTAGCAGGTGTGAATCTTGAACTAACATTATTTTGAACTTTTGGTTTTGGCAACTCAGTCATTCGAGCAGAATCATATGCACTCAATCGATCCTTGATATTACCAGCAGATGGTTTGTTATCAACCCCATTGTCTTCTTCTTGGGGAGTTCTAACTGGAGTTGATTCAACAGTATCTTTATAATTAGCCTTTTTGGCTTGTGCTCGAATTGCTGCAATATCAACCTTACCAGTAGGTTGATATGAAGAACTTACTGGTGCAGATTTTTCACTAAACTTATTATTCTTAGCCTCAGCTCGGATAGCAGCAATGTCTACTTTGCCAATTGGTTCATATGAGGATTTGACTGGCTCTGCTTTATCTTCTGGACGAACCTTTCTACTAGAATGTACATCAACTTTGGTTGGCTGATAAGCCGATTGAACTTTACTAAAAGTGTTGTTTTCAACTGGTTCTGCATCACCCCAGTCTTCCTCTGCTGCACCAACCGCTTGTGGTTTATACTTTGGCCGTAATGGTACAGTACCTTTACCTGCTAAACTGTATTTAGACCCCGATGAATTTTCGACTTTTTCCATAATAATGCTTTCGCTCAAATCATCGGAACTTCGAGCAGTTATCTGTACATGGTAGCTGTTGAAATATTTGGCAACTGTTGAAAAATGTGCGTTGAAATATCCTTTAGTTCGTTCTGGAACACCTTCACCTACCCACCCTACTAATACATATTTTGACAAATTATTCAAATCGACACGAGCAAACCCATATTGTACTTTGCCATCATCGAATTCTTCAACAAATTCACTCAATTCCTCTAAATATTGTTAATTTCAGTGTTTTTTTTTTTTTTTTTTTGGGGATGCTTTTGACTACTTACCGCCTTTGGCACGTAAAGTCAATGCGTTGGATTGACCAGCGTAGTTAAAAACGGCCCATTTGTTAACTGGGTCAGAGGATAAAATTGTATCATATACTTGTTTTAATTCACGACCATGGGTCGTTAAATCGATAGAATAACTCATTGTGCGGTGTTGCGTGTGTGTGTCTTTGTGAATTCCCTACTTGAATTCAAAATAACCCTAAAAAAAAAGAGAGCCGGGGTGTGTGGTGATTTGTTGTTTATTTGAGAATCACTATTATACTGTGGGTTGGGAGGATCGTTTAAGTGCGCAACAATAGTCGGAAGTGCTGCGCCGCTAGCGAATTTTAATAGCAATATTACGCCGCTTATTTTTTCTGGAACATCGGCATGCTCGGAGATCAAAAATCAATATCCCCAGATGATTCTTATTTACTATTATTGTCTTTGTATCCAGTTAGAAGCTCATCATAATGCTTTGATGAAATTATGAAATATTAAGCATAGATAACTTGTAATCATATTGGACAACTGAATGTCAGGCTTTAAACCATTTTTTGGTCGTTCATAATAAGTGCATTAATAAAGCAAATAATAATAGCAAATAATAATAATCAGGTTCGAGATCTATTAATAGTGATGGAGCGTGTTTTCTTTTCATTTATCTACATGTTTGGTGAAACTTAATCGCGGAACTGAGCTGTGGTAGTAGGTAACCTTTTACTATCTCCAAATCAAATATGATGATGCGCCATAGTCGTTAATTATCTTATAAGATCGCAGCGGCCAAGATGGTGTTTGCTGTACGTGCCTTGAAAAGGGTTCATGACAGGTTTAGCGGCACTTAAGATCGATACAACATGATACAAAACAATTATAAAAAACCTACGGTTACATTGATGATCACTGGAGAATTATAATGGTATTGCTATAAGCAATTATATAACGGGAGCCTCTTTGGGCAAGTTTCAGTCGATCGATTGTATACGCTTATGCTCAATAAAGTACATCCCCTGCAATATTAATAAACGGGTATGGGCTTAAGCTTACCAATTGAATGGTAGTTGAATGGTAATTGAGATCGATGAATACAATATTATTACAATATCTTTTTCAATTTTGATAGCCAATTGATTGTAGAATACAAAGGCTAGCTTAACTCATGACTGCAGTTTTTGATCTCAGGCCAACAGTTCTGAGATACCCTTACCAATTTACTAAATTACTGGGGATTAAGTTATCTCGCACATGTGCATTTCCTCCTTCAGAAGCATGTACAAACAACGTGCTTAGCTTCTTGTAAGAACTGCATCTTATGATACAATCAATATACTAATCAACATTCGGATGTACAAAAAAAAAAATATTATTTTTAAATGACAGAGCAAGCCTGATTAGACCAATTTTTAACTGGGGTGTGATTTCTCCATTGTTTTGAAACGTTCATAGTTGGGCCTGTAAATTCAGTGCAGCGGTTTTGTTAGTCTGTTGTTGATTTTAAAAGTTACTGCTTACTTTTTTGCTTATTTTTGTTGTTTTGTTTTGCATTACATGCATATAATAAAAGAAAGTGCCGTTAAATTAAGAAGCTTACATATGTACGATGTTTATTTTTAGAATACGAACAATGTTTACCCGCGACGGTAAGCCGAGCCAAATTTAAAAACTTTAATCCTGCGGGTTAGGGGGGATTTTACCCCCCTCCGTAGACCGCTCTTTTTACGTGTGTTTACTGTAACCTTAGATTCAATGCCTAAACTGGTATTGAGATTTTGAGGTTTTCGTCAGGGATGGACATGACAAAGATACTATTTTTTTTATTTTAAATTGGAGTTTAAGGTAGCTCACTAATAGTCTTTAGTAAATAATTTATTTTTAGGATATTGGTAACGTACGGTTGGACACTAATGCGCTGTGTAAAAATTTGCTAATCATTAAATTGAAACATGACACAACTGGGAATAAAGTCTGCACCGGTCCTCTCTTGGTGACCAATTGGTTTTATGCATATGAAAAGAAGTAAAGATTACAGGGTGGCTGGTTGGTTATTATCGATTATGAACAAACCGTTGACATTTTGGGGTTTGAGCTTAATGATCACGATCGATAGGACTGATACCACAATCTGTATATTATTATTTTAGGCTCATGAAATTATAATTAATGATCCTACGTAAAAATTTGAATCAATTGTGATACATGTAAGGACACCTATCCGTCACGAAACATAAACAAACAAATGATTTAAATACAAACAAACACAAGCTGGCACTAATGCGGTAACCAACACACGGATTGAACTGGTTGCGTTTGATCATCGATGAGTGTCGAGCTTTTAATTGAAAGGAAAACGGGCCGGCATACATACACAAATCGCCTTCCGTTTGTTTATTTATCAATGCTGTTTAAAAGTCCGTTATCTGTGTAACTGATCATGGCCGGTTTCAATCCAGTTAAGCCGCTAAGTTATTGCGACTAAGCCTAAGTCTACTACCCGAATACCCGTATAAGAGTTCACTCAAGGGGTTGTTCAAACTCCAAAATGCTGAGGCTACGGTTTTCGGCCTACGTCATAACACAGCCCGCTCAATCCAATAATGGTCGACAATGCCGGTTTGGACAAAGTTGAACACTGAGTTTTATCAGTGCTGGTAGTTGGCTCAAGACTTGGTACTTATACTGTAGGAAGCTGGCACTGGCGGTATTTAATACTGTGTGACAGCGCCATAGTCCTGAGACCAATATTCGGCCAAAATGACCTAACCCCTTAAGTTTTTTTTGTTTTTTATTTTCATAGTCCAAATAACAGATTCATGGGGTGCTGTCTAGTCGATCCTAAATAAACTGATTTGATATTAAAGTTTCGAATATCGCCAACATTTATCTAGAAATTTAAAAAGACTATTCTTGTGTTCTGAAGTAGCTATATTAAATACTTAAGATACTTTATTGTTTAACCTAGAATGACAAACCTTCTTTTGGTATGCACGCACTAAATTATTTTGGACCCAAAATTAAAAGAAAGTAAATAAACTTCAAATTGTTGATCTTGAGGCATGCAGCTTATTTAGGCCATGCCATAGCCATATGGGTTTCTATTAGCCTTGGAATCAAAAAAAGGGCCTGGTCTTCATGGTTCATGATTCGGATCCCATGAAATTTATGGATCTGGATTCAAAATAATTGACGGAATTAATTATAAGAACAATTAAACAGTGGTTTAAAAAAATAAAAAATATATATATATGACAGCATCAATAATTGACCTTGCCGGTATATAGGCTTATAAGTTATGGACAAAAAGGTCGGAAAAGTGAAACTATAGTGAGAAAAAAAAAAAAAAAAAAAAAAAGTCTCATAAAGGTTTATACCTTATGAAAAAAAACTTGAAGGGCGGCGAGAAGTTTTTGAATCTTTGTGCCGATAGGGCAAAATTGTAATAGCGTACCGGTCGCTATTTCACCGTCAATGGTCCTTGTTCCAGAAGCATGTCATCCTCACACTACACATTCCTGCTGATTCCAAAAAGAGCACAAATCTGGCCTAATTGGGAAAAATTCATCCCCTGCAGGTTCCCGATTTGGAAAAATACTAGCCTAATTAGGAAACTCGGGTTCTTACAAGCTTATAAGGTACAGCTTACATCAGATACGGGTATACAATAAGAGAGCGCGCAGTGTGTTTGGATGCTGTGTAAAAAGTACATGGGCCATAAATTTAGTATTTAACTCTGAGACTGTGGCTGCAACTTTAAGGCAGCATATTCATTTTCTTTTCTTTTTTAACCTTATGCGTTTTATGCTTATGGATCACTCCGGGTAAAGCTTTGAATTGAGCGTATTTGGTAAGACCAAAAAAGTAAGTAATATTTCAATGTTGAAAAATTGGATGTATGAATTCGTTCAAAAAGCGATGCAAGATCTCGAGGGCATTGTACGTTTTAGTGTTCGTGGTCGCCCCCCCGCTCCATTAGTGCCGGTGCTGGAAAAATATAAACAACGATCGAAACCTGATCAATTAAAGAAGTTTAGTTTATAAGAAATTAAAAACCGTGATCTCAATCGCAATCGTAAGGACGATTGGCAGGTTCTGTTGCCTTACTCGACGTGTAACTGGGCTTATCGATTGCCTTGTTCTTAATTGTAGTCAATGCACCTCGCCACTTAGTGTTCTACCTGGGTTAATTGTAAGTAGCTTTATATACTCTTAATATAACTGTAGATTGATCGTCCTTTCCTACCCCTCAAGTAATACACTGTTAACTTTTACTGTAGGTTGAGCCAGAGATTGGTAAGATTATCAAACAATATTTTTAGAAATTTAATGGATCGGTGGACAATACAATCAATAACGCTAATAAAGGAAAAATTCCAAGAAAGGATTTTTTTTTAAAACTTTACAAGAAAAAAAAAAAAAAAAAAAAAACCGGTTTCATAAATTTAAAGTTATTTACACACAAACATTGAAGCACGTCCGAATTGAGACCATTTTTTGCTCTTATTAGAATAGAGTTTGGTATATTCACCATCCTGGCTGCCGGCTACTCTGTACGCTTGATCAATTGTTTATATTTTAGAATAATGAAACAAAAACACCTCAAGCTCGACAAAAGTAAAAACGAGAGGTTTTTGCCAACAACGTTTCTTTTTTCACGATCGAGAAACATGCAGTTACAGTCCACCAGTTTTTAATACTTTAACTGAAATTGATATCTTAAATTATGGTGTAATCACTGAACGAATCCCAAATCTTTATTGGGGGGCTGGCTTCTTTTTCCTCTGTAAACAGGCTTGTAGACCTTTTTTTATTTTATTTTTTTATTATTATTATTATTATTATAAAAAGGTCCTCACCTCGCGCGCGCATCCTATTATATTATTTATTTTATTATTATTATTATTTTTTTTTTTTTTTTTTTTTTTTTCCCTCAGCCTAAATTTACTGCACCACCCAAATTTTAAATTTTTTTTCCTTTTTCTTTCTCCTCATCTTTCTCTTTTAATAACAACTTTTTTTTTTCTTTCTTCATTGACAACAACTTTTTTTTATTATTGTTATATTTTTTTATTAAATCAATCCCAATTTTTCAAAACAAAAAGTTCTTCCACTCGTTTACAATACTTCATGATACCAACTTTAATTCATTCTTTTCAATATTTATAAAACAATCAAGTCACTAATCAACGAACACAATGTCAGTCACAGTTCAGCAGCAACAAGAATTCTGCTTTCCGGTACCAGCTGGCAAACAACGTGCATCACATTCACGATCTTTCACAGGCATAGAAGCTCCATTTCTTTACAAAGATTTGCAAAGTAATAATATTAACAATAACAATAATAATAATACCGACACTATAAATAAAGACTTACTGCTTCCGGATGCCGCAGTCAAAACTAACAGTTCACCGCCGAGATCACCTCAACGAAGACATGCTCATAAACGATCAGGAGCAATTTCTCAACATGACATCCAACTCACTTTAGACAATAGCCCATCACTAACCCTTGCATCAACTAATTCGAATACTAACAAGATACCCATTCCAAATTTGTCGTCATCATCCCCTTCGGCAGCTTCTTCTGCTACTTCATCCCCTGCATCACGACAAACCAAAGTGAGTTTTGCAACCAATGCTACAAGCTACATTTCTACAAAAGAGGATGACACTACTCAATCATTGCATTCTACTAATATTAGTAAACCACGACCTTTTTCAACATATTCTCAAAATTCAACTTTTTCCAACATTTCTGTACAATCGGAGCCACCGACAGGAACAACAAAAAAACATAAACGAGTCAGAAGTTTGAGGAATTTTTTCAAGAAAAAGGACCATAATAGCAATAACAATAATAATACCAAACCATCCCCATCTTTGCATTCTAGTTCTTATATCCCAGCATTAAATTTGATTAGTGTTGAAAATAACAATTACGAAAATTATAACTATGGACCAGTTATTGAACCGATCATCAATTTGGACGACGCGACTGTTGACCCATTAAATTTTAATTATAGACATCGACGGTCGGAATCGGCTCCTGAACGAGGCATGAAACGGAAAATTTTGGATACATCATCAAGCGAGTCTATTATCGAAGAAGAAGATAACGAAGAAAGTGCGGCATCATCGCAGATTTCATTGCAGAGCAACGGATCGGCATCGTTGGTTAATCGAGATCGAGGAAGATATACTAGAAACTACAACAATGGTTTATTAGCATTAGGGTTGGAAAACATTCCTGCTTCTACTAACAAACGGCTTAGCCAAATTTCGGCAAGCACTATAAAACGACAGTCAATTGCTGGTACAATTACTGATCAGTATAATACAAATGATATCCAAGATGATGATGATGATGATGATGATGATAAAGTCAGTGTCGACAGTTTTTACTGCACTGATAGCGATACCAATGAGCAACCACGAGAAAAAAAAGAAGAAGATAAAGAACATAAATTATTTAACAATCACCGGTTTTCATTGGGGGAACCGGGTCCAGAAGTACACTCCACACCTGCATCACCATCATTGAATGAACAAAGTACTACCAGTAGCAAAAAATCATGGAAAAGAAAGCTAATCAATTTGGTAAATAAAATTAAAGTTTAGATGCGACCAAATTAGTCCAAAATTCTAATACATGCTGACCTTGACCAGGCAAGTTTCTACGGTTTACAATCTCAGCATGAGAATGCATTTTACGTAACCTTACTGTATATTTTTCCCAAGGTAATTTGTTCAAATTTTTGATATGAAGTTTTGTTTTTTCGCTTAGCTGAAGACGACGTGGCGTAGATTCCAATAACCCAGAATAACCATCCCCCAATGCAGGTGTCACCGGATCCGGCATTGAATTTTTTATCAACGTAGAATTATCATTTAATTTTGTATCAATTGGACTTAGAGCATCAGACTGACCTTCTAATAACAGATCGTCGATACCATAAAATGTTAATACAGCAAGTAGTTCGCTATTCGTTTGGTCATTGATTAATGATAAATTAGCTTTTCTTCGTTTCTCGGCTTCCTTAACTCTATATCGTGATACCAATGTTGAAACCGAGGTCATGGTTAATAATATTGGCAATGCAAGTGGTAATACCACCAATGCAAATAGTTGAAATTGTCGTTCTTGAGTGGTGGGCGATTTATCTTTACCACAAGATTCTTTTCTATATCTAGAATTTTTCATATCAATAAAGAATTTAGTATTTCCACCATCATGAGATTTGGCACATGCATCAAAATAGACAAAATCAATATAATCGCGTTTAGAAAAGGGATCTTTATCACATATATAGGAAGTGAAAAATGGTACAGTTCGATCATGAGTAGCGTTGGAAAATAATATCAAATGTTTGAATTTGGCCAAACCTTGATAAAAAGTTTTTGCTGGATCACACATATCATCCAAATTATCACTTGTTCCAAACATATCGGTACCAGATACCCCCAAGAAATTGGTACCCAAGAAATTTAAAATACTAGACATATAGGTACCATTATGAAAAGTGGATCCAACATGAGGACATGCAAAAGTTGTGAAAATCAACGGTTCAACTTGATTAAAAAAATTCCGTTCATTCAAAATGCCAACCACATACCGAGCAAACAACCCACCCATGGAATATCCGGTAATAGAAATCCGATCATATTGAGTACCGTACTTTTCTCGTTGCTCGACAAAGAAACATGCCAACTCTTCAACGATTCGGTATGAACCCACTATTATACCATCAAAACTTTTTAAGCCTGCGTTTGATTTGGGAATCAAAATGTCGATATCGCTGGCATCTGGCGGGAACTTGGCTTCCAACGTTTGTTTCATCGCTTCTACGTGAGAAGGATTACCAAAGAATCCATGGATTAAAACATAGCAGTGTCGTTTCATTAAGTTTGTTAGCTAATAAAGACAAAGACAAGAGAACAAAAAAAAAAAAACCCCCTCCGTTTTAAATATATAGGAAATGAGAAAGAATAATATGAAAGTTTATTTTATTATAATATTGGGCGTTGTAGATACTTCGGACATAAGAATCTAAAAGCGGAGGAAGCAAAAAATCGCGAAACATATCGGAGACCCGACATGTTTTTTTTTTAGATAATTTTTTCTAATTTTTTTTTTTTTTTTTTTTTTTTTTGAAACAAAATCGTGTTGAATCAGAACGATTCGGATTTCCAACAGTTGGAATGATGTATGCATAAGCTTACATAAAACAAGTTTTGTTGATTTTGTTCATTTCAAGCAGGGGCAAGCAAACTGATGGGGCTCGGCAGCTTCGAGTCTTTTGTCACAACAGCGCTGGTGATAATTAACTTTTTATATATCTCACTGAATATGGTCGGCGACTGTTCAAGCGGGGAGTAATTCGCTCAGGCATCGGTAACAGGTCACCAAAAACCCACTGCCTCGCATGTTTCAAGTGCGTTTTATAAATACCCTGTCTATTTATCTTAGGAATTCTTACCACCACCACCACCATCGCCGGAACTTTTTTTTATCACAATTTTTTTTTTAAACCGACACTTTTTTGTTAAACTCGAAAGAAGAAAAGAAAAAAAAAAAAAAAAGACTAAAAGAAATTAGAAATTAAAGATTAGAGAATGCAATTATTAGTGCTAGTTCACGGGTTATGGGGAAATATCCACCAATTCGACTACATCTGTAGCCAACTAGATGGTGAGAGCTATACCGGTTATGAACCATCTAAAGATCTTGTAATTTATCGCACAATTAGCTTTGAAGGGTATAAAACCTATGACGGCATTGACATCAACGGTCATAGGGTAGCTGACGAAATCTGTATAGTCATTGAAAAATTAGAGAAATATGGTCCAGTAGAGACGATAGATGTGGCAGGGTATTCCCTTGGTGGGCTGATTAGTAGATATGCATTGGGGGTATTATATCAACGTGGGGTATTTGATAGAGTTAAACCGCGGTTGTTTACGACGTTTTGTAGCCCTCATGTTGGAGTTGAAGTGATGGGAGGGAATTTATCCACTCGAATGTTTAATTATATCGGTTCAATATCAATGAGTTCAACTTCCAAACAATTATTTTTACGTGATCGTATAAAAGGGAAGCCATTATTATTGTGCATGACAGAAGGAATGTTTAAAAAAGCGTTGGAATCGTTTGAATGTCGGGTTTTGTACGCAAACGTTGCGTATGATATGCGATGTGAATGGTATACTGCTGGGATATCATTAGCCGATCCTTATATGAATAAAGCAGGACAATTAATTGGACCATATATTGAAGGGTATAGTGATACGATTTTTGATATCAACCAAGAGCCGAAATTCGATATAGTTACAAAAAAACCTGTCAAATGGTTCCCAGTGTTTAAATTTTTATTATTACCGGTATGGTTTATTGGATTTTTGGTTAATGCGACTTTTCAAAACATTACCAGTTTTTATCGTCAACGAAAATATAAACCTGATCTAATTGCGGATGAATTGATTGATCAAGGATATGACGATGCATTGGAAGGATTATATCGAGCAGTTCATTCTAATCGTTATGAATCTAGTGATGTCACTATGGATAGCACCGAATGTCAACTTGGATCAGTACAAATTGAAATTATCAATCGATTAAACCATTTAAATTGGGAAAAGTACCCTGTTATAATTAGAAAACATCATCATGCTCATGCCGCTGTCATTGTTCGATATCAAGATAAACACTTTGATGAAGGAAAGTTGATTGTAAAGCATTGGATAGATCGCCGATCGGCTTTGGATAAGCTAGACTAAATAATTATTTTTTTTCCTTAAACGTGTAATTATGATACCTCCCATGCGTAGTTCTCAGACCACCCAGCCCAACAACAACCCATTCAATTTTTACAATTTTTTTTTTTTGCAAAACCAAATTTTTTTCATCTCTTCTTTTTTTTTTTTTTTTTCTCCTTCTCTTCATCACTTGTGACTTTAAACATCCAGTTTCACTAATAAGAAAAAATGGGAGGCACTATCACTGCTAAGAAGGCTGAATATTACAACCGAGTTAAGGACTTGTTTGCTGCTGGCGATGGTATTTTCATCGTTGGTATCAACAATGTCTCTTCTCAACAAATGCACGAAATTCGAAAATCATTGAGAGGTGAAGCCACCGTCTTGATGGGTAAGAACTCTTTGATCCGAAAAGCATTGCGAGATTTGATCAATGAAAACGAAGGTCAATACGAAGATTTGGCCAAATTGTTGCCAGCTTTGATTGAAAACGTTGGTATTGTTTTCATTCACGGTGGTAACGACAACACTGAAATGTTGAAGAATATGCGAGAACATTTGTTGGCCAATAAGGTTGCTGCCCCAGCTAAGGCCGGTGCCATCTCTCCAAAACAAGTTTTGATTGCTCCAGGTCCAACTGGTCAAGATCCATCCAAGACTTCCTTTTTCCAAGCTTTGGGTGTCCCAACCAAAATTAACAGAGGTACCATTGAAATTGCTTCTGAACACGCTGTTTTGGAAGTTGGCCAAAAGGTTGGTTCTTCTGAAGCTTCCTTGTTGAACATGTTGAACATTTCTCCATTCTCTTATGGTATGTCCGTTGAAACTGTCTTTGCCAATGGTCAATGTTTCGCTGCAGACATTTTGGATTTGGAAGAAGCCGACTTGGTTGCTCACTTCATGTCTGCTATCCGAACCATCGCCACCATCTCCTTGGCTGTCGGTTACCCAACCTTGCCAATGGTTTCTCACTCTGTTATCAACCACTACAAGAAGGTCTTGGCTGTTTCCATTGCCACTGAATACACCTTTGAAGGTTCTGAAACCATCAAGGACAGATTGGCTAATCCAGACGCTTATGCTGCTGCTGCCCCTGCTGCTGCCGCTGGTGGTGCTTCTGCTGCTGCTGAAGATGCTCCAGCTGAAGATGCAGAAGAATCTGATGAAGATATGGGTATGGGTTTGTTTGATTAGATTTCGTATTTAATTGTATAATTCAATTCACTTTTTTTTAGTACTTTATTTGTTTATTGGTACTCAGGGCTTGGAATTCTTTTTCAGTCTTGTTTGAGTTTTTTTATCTGATATATAGTCGGGCGGTGAAGTGTAGATCGACGTCACTGACTTATAGATTGGTACTAGGTGGGAATAAAAGACCCCCAATCACTTACCAAACGTACGGTACGTAATAATTAAGCCGTGTGGCGCTTGAACAGCAATAAATTATTGAATTGGGCTATTTGTCTGTTTTCAAAAAAAATTTAGGGTGATATATAACTGAAAAAGGATGACTACAAATTTGTTAAAAAGATTATAAATGAAAAATTGTTTGGATTTTTTAAAAACCACTGATTGTAATTTCTATCCATTTTAGTTTTAATTATTTTTGCTCGTTCATTAATGTTTTCTATAAAATCAACCATAATACTGTCAGTAAAACTAAGAATGTAAACAGCACCGGTTGTAAAACCCATGCACCGAAACTGCCAACCAATGCTCCAATACCAATTGGTAAAGTTGACGACCCAACGCCGGCAGCAGCTACTGCTGCACAGATACCGGGAACATGTAATCGTTTCGGTAAAATACTAGTCCCCTTAATCATCACACTTGCAAAAAATGGACCAGTAAATAGCCCAAGACCGAAAATTGCCATTGCATCAATATACAAATCATCAACTGCCCAAAATACCAATTGTGATGCAATTGCCAATAATAAATAAACAGTTACCGTCCTATGAAAGTTAAACATCCCACTAACAAATCCTAACGCAACTCTCCCGGTAGTTAGCCCGAACCATAAACAACTACTCATCAGCCCCATCCGGCGCGGGTCACCATTTCGAGCACGTATCATATAAGTGACCAGCCAATCTGATGCGCTCATTTCGGTACCTTGATAAGCCCATAATAATACTGCCAACAAGATAACGGTCGGATTTCGACATGCTTCCCACATTGTAGTTTCTTCATGGTTTGAACAAGAATCATCATCATCATGGCTAACTTCTGTTTTATACTCTTTTGGTCCGTCATTTTTGAAACAATAAAAAGTATAGGCCAGGACGAAGATTGCATATCCGGCTAAAATTCTGTAAAAATAATACCATGGGTATCCATACTCAAAGATTAATGTCACTATAGCAGGGCCCAAAAATGCCCCCACGGCATAAAAGCCCTGCAAAATGCCCAAGACTCCGTGGGCTTCTTTAAATGCTCCAACCCATGCGTTCCATGATCCGTTAACTAATCCGCCGCCAAATCCTTGTGAAATAAATGCTAATAATAAAATCGGGAATTTTGGGTTCATGGATGCAACAGTAAAGTTAATCAGCTGTAATGATACGCCTAAAATTGATAATCCTCCCCGCCCCATTCTATAATGAAACCAGTTACTCAAAGTAGCGGAGGAAAGGTATCCAATCACAGGCGCTAATAGAACCACAGATACTTGTAAATCGTCTAAACCATACTCGTGCTCAAATGACGGTAGTAGAGCGCCAATAGCTGCATCAAACATACCCATCATGGCGAATCCTAAAAACGACACCAATACTTTGCCGACATTTTCAGGCGGATTATTCCACGTCTGACCAACACCAGAGGGTGGTAGTAAAGGTGCACTTTCTGTCATCTATAAATAAATGCTCTATTACTGAAAAATATAAAAATAAAAAATAAGAATAAAAAGAGAAGAATAAAAAAAAAAAAAAAAAAGATCGATGCTAATAAATAGGAATATATATTTAAGCTTTGATGCTACATCTTGTGCAGGAGAGATGGGGGAAAAAAAAGTTTTCACATAGATCACGGAAAAAAGAAAAAAAATTTGGGTAAAAAAGTCCGCGAAATTTTCCAAAGTAGTAGTATATAAGTTAAATTTTTCAGCAGATTTTCATCCTAAACATTGGCATGGTATGACGCGAAAAGGAGTGGATCGCTTGTTTTACTATTGTAGTAGTGTAAGTTTTAATTCCTTTTCAATATAAATAACCTAAATTACTTAACTCAATTAAAGCTTGCATATTTTTGGGTTCTATCTGAAGTACGTATACCTAAGCTTTACTCCTTTAAATGAATTACCCGTATATTTTTTTTTGTTGATTAAATCGCAACCTATTGGTCGTTCAGACCTTTGAAATGAAGAGATTCAGGCCGGTCTAATATTTAAATCTATTAGTGCCAGCAGTACATGGCAGCTGATCAGCATATAAGGGGTTTATTACTTAAGCCGGATTTAATATTGGATTTAAGAATTAATACTGTGCATAGATATACGCACGATCCAAAATTAGTGCCATCTACATCATAATCATGGGATATACTGCCAGAGAATTCTTGAAATATAAAAATATCTCGTATAATGCTGATTTGATTTGTCATAACCATTGGTTCTAATCTTATTTTTCGCCATCTGTCAATCTTGTCTTTATTGAGGAAAATTATGTGATTGGTTCTTCACAAGTTTGGATCTATCAGTTTATTCACCATGTTATAAGCCAGAGTAACTTTTTAAAGTTATTTTGATAATATACAGCTTTGTTTTTTTTTAAACATTCATATCAATAACCAGCTATTACATGTCTTCCAATTAAATGGCATAAAAGACACCTTTTTTTTTTTTTTTTTTTGGTGTTGCACCCAGGCCATGGAATTAGTTACCTGTTTTATATTTTGACTTTAATCTTCACTCATT
>JAJLUN010000117.1:34783-51274 GCA_030564365.1 Blastobotrys arbuscula | reverse complement strand
AAAAAAAAAAAAAAAAATTTAAAGACACTATCATGGACGACGATTTGTTTAGTGTTTTTAGTGAACAACCTGCAGCTCCACCAGCAGATGATTCATCTTCCAATAATGACAATACGTCAAAATCTAAAAAATCAGATCAAAAAGATGGCAAGGGTAAAAGTAAACAAGTGAAGAAACGTCATCATGAAGAAAGTCCCAAGCCTAAACCTGCCGGTAAAAAGACCAAAACTGAAGAACCAGAAACTGTGGTCACCGATTCTTTCGAACAAGAAGCGTCAAGAGAAGTTACTGGGTCCGCTGGGTTACAACAACAAGCAGAAGAAGCTAATGTCACTCTATCTCATCAAGTTCGTCATCAAGTTGCATTACCGCCAAACTATGATTACGTTCCAATTTCTCAACATAAATCAGTCAATCCTGCTAGAACATATCCGTTCACGCTGGATCCTTTTCAAGCTACTTCTATCGCATCAATCGAACGTAACGAATCAGTATTAGTGTCTGCGCATACATCTGCCGGTAAAACCGTGGTCGCTGAATATGCTATCGCCCAAAGTCTTCTAGCTAAGCAGCGAGTCATTTATACATCGCCAATCAAAGCATTGAGTAATCAAAAGTATCGAGAATTACTAGAAGAATTCAAGGATGTCGGTTTAATGACTGGTGATGTAACAATCAATCCAGATGCTTCATGTTTGGTTATGACAACGGAAATTTTGAGATCAATGTTATATAGAGGATCAGAAGTTATGAGAGAAGTTCAATGGGTTGTATTTGATGAAATTCATTACATGAGAGATAAAGAACGTGGGGTTGTATGGGAAGAAACAATCATCTTGCTGCCTAATAAAGTTAGATATGTGTTTTTATCTGCTACTATTCCAAACGCTATGCAATTTGCTGAATGGATTTGCAAAACTCATGATCAACCATGCCATGTTGTTTATACGAATTTTAGGCCAACTCCTTTACAGCATTATTTGTTCCCAGCTGGCGGATCAGGTATTCATTTAGTTGTTGATGAAAAAGGTGCTTTTCGAGAAGAAAATTTCCAAAAGGCAATGGGTACATTGACAGATAAAATGGATGATCCATCAAGTGCAATGACAAAAGGGAATAAGAAAGGACAAACTGCTAAAGGTGGTAAGAAAGATGTGCCAGATATTTATAAAATCGTTAAAATGATCATGTTCAAAAATTATAACCCAGTCATTGTTTTCAGTTTTAGTAAACGAGAATGTGAAGACTTGGCTATGAAAATGAGCAAATTGGATTTCAATTCCCCAGATGAACATGAAACTGTTAATAAGATTTATAAAAACGCAATGAATAGTTTGTCTCCAGCAGATCAAGAATTACCACAAATTCAACATTTGTTACCATTGTTGCGACGAGGTATTGGTATCCATCATTCTGGGTTGTTACCTATTTTGAAAGAAGTCATTGAATTGTTGTTCCAAGAAGGGTTGATTAAAGTGTTGTTCGCTACTGAAACTTTTTCTATTGGGTTGAATATGCCTGCAAAAACTGTCGTTTTCACGAACGTTCGGAAATGGGATGGTACCAGTTTTAGATGGATTTCTGGTGGTGAATATATTCAAATGTCTGGTCGAGCTGGTAGACGTGGGTTAGATGACCGAGGGATTGTTATTTTGATGATTGATGAACAAATGGAACCTGCCGTGGCCAAGGGTATGGTTAGAGGTGAAGCAGATAGATTAGATTCTGCATTCCATTTGTCATATAATATGATTTTGAATTTATTGCGAGTTGAAGCAGTGTCACCAGAATTCATGTTGGAAAAATGTTTTTATCAATTCCAAAGTGCAGCGCAGATGCCTCAGCTGGAAAAAGAACAAGAATCATTACAAACCCAATTGGATGATTTGGAAATTGAAGATGAAAATGAAATTGCCGATTATTATAGAATCAGACAACAATTGAAATCATATGAAGATGATATTCGTCATGTTGTTACTCACCCAAGTAATTGTTTGAAGTTCTTGGGCGCAGGAAGATTAATCAAAGTTGCCATCAAGTTTAACGAAGAAGTGATGGACTTCGGGTGGGCTGTAGTGTTGCAATTCCAAAAAAGAAGAAAGCCAACTAGAGGTCCTGCTGCTAATGTTACTTTCACTGACCATGAATCTTATTTAGTTGATATTTTGGTTAATGTTAGTACATCATCTCCAGTTCATTTATTGCGAAAGAATGATCCAAAATTGATGGAAGGTATTAAACCGGCTGAAGGTGAAAAGGGCAAAATCGAGATTTTAACAATCACCTTGGATTCTGTCGTTGAAATTTTTGGTGTTAAACTAAAATCCATACCAAAAGATTTAACAAGCCAAGCGCAACGGCAAAGCACGTTTAAACAGGTATGGGAAATTGAACGAAGATTTGTTTCCAAGAGTGAAGAATTACCGCCACTAGATCCTGTTGAAAAAATGAACATAAACGATGATTCATTCAAAACTTTGATCAAAAAATGTGAAGTTTTGGAATCCAAGTTGGCAACTAATCCCTTAAGAGGATCACCAAGATTAACTGAATTATATGATAAATATGCGGAAAAGATTGCATTACAGGAAAACATCAAAAAACTCAAAAAGAGACTTGTTGAAGCTCAAGCAGTTATTCAATTAGATGAATTAAAGCATCGAAAGCGAGTCTTGAGACGGTTGGGTTTTACAAGTGAAGCTGATATTGTTGACATTAAAGGACGGGTTGCTTGTGAAATTTCCACTGGTGATGAATTGATGTTGACTGAATTGGTTTTTAACGGCACTTTTACTGATCTAACTCCAGAGCAATGTTGCGCTTTGTTAAGTTGTTTTGTATTTGATGAAAAAACTAAAGAAAGCCCAAGATTGACACCTGAATTGGATGAACCATTGCAAGCATTGAAAACCATGGCTCGAAAAATTGCCAAAGTTAGCCGAGAGTGTAAGATGGAAGTTACAGAAGATGAATATGTTAACAAATTTAAAAGTGATTTGATGGGTGTTGTCTTCTCATGGGCTAAAGGTTCTACATTTGCACAAATTTGTAAGATGACTGATGTATTTGAAGGTTCTTTGATTCGTGTATTTAGAAGGTTAGAAGAATTGTTACGTCAAATGGTTATGGCTGCAAAAACCATTGGCAATGAAGAACTAGAAACAAAGATGGAAAAAGCAATGTCACTGATTAAACGAGATTTGGTTAGTGCTGGAAGTTTATATTTATAGATTAAATAGAGCAGCGCGCATGCGGCTTTTGCTACTACTCCCCTCCTCCTCCCCCTTTTTATTTTTTATTTTTGTATTCCCCTACTGTATGGCATATATATTTAAGCTACTCTTCCATTGGTAACCCGAACTTTTTTCTTATATTATCAATAATATTCTGGTTATAATCATCTCCCTCCGTATCGGAATCTTGCTGTTTTAGGTTGTCTTTTGAATATTCTTCTAATCCAAGCCTTTGTTTAGCTCTTTCTAAACTTGATTTTGCAGAAGGCATAGCTAAAGTAGATTTAGTATGACTATGGTGTTCTTTCGGATAAAAGTCATATTTTTTAGTTTTCCTTTGCCGTTCCTGCATGCCTATCAGCATCTTCATTTCGCTAAATTCATTCTCTAAATCATCATATTTCTCTTGAATGTTGTCAAACTGGATTTCTAGTCTATGGAGTGAACTTTTTAGATCTTTAATTTCCCTCTGAGCATCTTTAAGGCTATTGGCCGTTTCTACTTGTCTTGGTATATGGACTTCCTCAAATTCTTTTTCTTTTTCTCTATCTCGGTCTGTTTGTCTTTCACTTTCTGATTCTCGTTCCTTGGCTCTTTCAGACACCATCCGTGATTCATTCTCTAATACTTTTTGTTGCTGATCCAATAGTTTCGTTCGTTCTGTTAATAAATGTCCATGCTCTTGTAATAGTTGTATTTCCCGTTCGTTGACTCTAACTATTTTGTCAATAGTATTTTGTAATGTTTCAGCTTTAGATATAAGCTTATGCTGATGGTTTAAAGTTGATTCTCTATTTTTCATAAACTCCTGGAATGATTCATCATCTTCTAGATCTTGAACAGCGGTATTTGCTACTGTGGCTATTATCAATGTGATGACGATGGTGGTGAACAGTTTCAAACCTATGAAGGGCCCATGCATTGTTCTGTTGTTGTTCCTCAGTGTTGTTTACGGAATTCGTCTTTAAAAAAAAAAAAATAGTAAATAGTAATAAATAAAGGAGTGGAGACGATTCTTTATTAGAGTTGTAAATTCTCAATTTTTGACCACCATGATCCCACACTTTGTATTTTTTTTTTTTTGAAACCCTGAACCCCCCCCCCCCCCTCTCTCCAAAAAATAAAATGCATTTGCACTAGACCAGGCGCCAGGAAATCGCTAACTAATTTGCATAAGAATTATTATTTCAACTAGCTTTATTGCTACAACAACAAAAAATGCAAATGGCTGGTTAAATTTTATCATGCATCGTGGTTATAATTTTTAAATGCCCACGTCTAGAACTAGAATTTGAAAATAACAAAAAAAAAATTAAGCGGTTTCCGTGAAGCATGAAAGAATAGCGGAGATCCGACCGATCTCTAATAAATCTTTTAAGCACTAGATTCAACCAAGCCTAGGATCAAAATACAGAGTTTTGTGGTGGGTTATAAGTTTAGCTACGCGAAAGGTTTTTATTGCATGCAGCACACGCCATAAGCAACGTGTTTGAGCGTAAACTCAAACTCAAACTCAAAGATCGGATCGGGGTAAAATGAGTGAAAAGACGTCCGGAAAGTTTGAAATTTTTTTTATTTTTTTTTTTATAAATTCTATTGAACTTAATAAGTGTCGTGTTTCTTATTGATATATTTTTTTTGTTTTTTTTTTTGTCACCCATAATATCGTCACCAGGAATACAAAATATTATCAACTATGCCTGTTAATATTGCTAAAGCTGTTCTTAGTGAAGGAAAACATGTGATCCCATATGTCGACCAAATACAATCGTATGGTCCTTATGTAGTAGTCGGAGGGCTACTCAAATACTATTTTGGTGGAACTTATAATACGTGGGAAAGAAAACTACATGGTGGAGTTGTATTAATCACGGGTGGTACCAGCGGCGCCGGCGCAGTAGCAGCCAGAGGACTTGCACGAGCTGGTGCGCAAGTTGTTCTACTGGTTCGTAATCAGAATGAATGGCTGTATGAATACGTTGAGGATCTCAGAGAAGAAACCGGTAACGAATTGATTTATGTTGAAGAATGTGATCTGGGAGATTTCCACTCAATTAGAAAATTTGCAACAAAATGGTTAGACAATTCCCCACCAAGAAGACTTGATATGATCATATGTTGTGCTGGAGTAGCATTACCGCCATCGCAACCCCGACAAGCCACATTTGATGGTGTCGAACAACATTTACAAATCAATTATATGGCCCATTTCCATTTGCTTAATTTGTTAAGTCCTGCAATTCGTTCTCAGCCCCCAGATAGAGACGTTCGAATTATTCTAACATCATGTGTTTCTAATGTTATGGCAGATTTTGACATCAATGATTTGGAATTCACAAAACGAGGCTATCCAACATGGAGAACATGGAGAGTTAACGGGGCGTCTAAAATGGCCTTGACAATGTTTGGGTTGGAATTCCAAAAAAGATGCAATGAATATCAGCGACCAGATAAACTACCAAGTAATGTGCATGTTTGCATAGTTGATCCAGGGATGATGAGGTCCCCTTCATTTAAACGGTTTTTTTCTTTAGGTGAGATTTGGGGGTTGCTGATTTATTTATTACTATGGCCTGTATGGTGGTTAATACTAAAGACAAGCATAGCCGGAGCCCAATCGATTTTTTATGCTGCAAGTTCCCCAGAACCAAAGGATACAAATGAACTATGCTACATTGGCGAATGCAAAATTCGAGGTTTGCCACCAAGAAAGGAATATCGAGATGCAGAGTTACAAAAAGAACTGTATGACTTTACAGAAAAATATGTTGGTGATGCTGAAAAGAAAAGTGTTATTAGAAGAAAGCGTCTGGAAAAAGATGCTGAAAAGGATAATGAAAAGAGCAAGACAACCCACAACGATTCTAAAGCAGATACAGCCAATAATACGAAGACAACTGGTACTGAACAAAAAAAGAAGCGTAACAGAAAACGAAAGGCTTAATCAATAGATCATGGATTATTTCACCTATTTATTATTGTAAATATTTTTTTATTTTTTTTTTTTATTGATTTTAAAAATTTCATACTAGCTGAGCAATAACTTTTGTGTCCGTATTATATATATATATAAAAGCAGCCGCGCGACCGTGTAGAATTGGTGTCGCAAAAAATTTTCCGTACATAATTTTTTTTTTTTTTTTTTTTTTTCACAACAATAGACTAATAGATCAATTATAAAAGCCAAAAAAATGGAGGAAGTTGTATATTACACAAGTGATACTGGTAAAACTCAGGTAAATACATCATCAACAGAACAATTTATTAGTTCATCAGATTTGCAAACTGGTTCCCATGTCTCAACATATAAGAAGACATCTTCACCAAGACAAGGGTTTTTTGTTACTCAATCAAGATTATATTCTCTACAAGCATCACAAGCATATTTACAAGTTTATAACCATACAAAAGAATCAGCAAATCAGAAAATTATTTTACCCGAGAAATTGTCATGTTTAGTCGTTTCTCCTAAAGAGAATTTTTTAGTTGCCGGTGGTGATACTGGCCGAATGTTGATCTGGGAATTGAAATCAGGGAACTTGCTATTTGAACAAGATACTCATTACCAAGGTATCAAGACTATGGCATTCACTCAAGACGAAACAATGTTATTTACTGGTGGTGATGATGCGCGAGTCATGGGATTCAGAGTAATGGATTTAATCAGCAGTACCAAAGAAGATGTTGTTCAACCTTTATACTCATGGAATGAACATTCTTTATCAATTTGCGACGTTAAAGTTGGATACGGTAGTGCTATGGAAGCTAGAGTTTTTACTGCCTCGCTTGATCAAACTGTTAAAGTATGGGACGTTCGTTCTGGACAATTGTTAACTACGTTTATTTTACCCCATAAGATCACTTCAATCTGTGTTGACCCAGCTGAGCGAGTGATTTATGTTGGTATGTCTAATGGTGATATCAAGTACATCAATTTGTATGAACTCAATAGCCGTACTGGTCTGTTAGAATCAAGAGGTGGGGCCAAACAAATTATTACAATTGAGGGATCAAGTGAGTTAACTGATAATCATCAAAATTCAATTACTGCCTTGACATTATCATTTGATGCATCGTTGCTTATTAGTGGCGATGCATCAGGTACTGTTTATGTTTGGGAATTGGCATCTAAACAAGTTTCTAGAAAGTTGAAGCAGCATAAAGGTCCAATTTCTAACATTTTCACTGTTGTATTTGCTGATAAAAATGCACCAAAAGAAGATGCACCAGCTTTACCAATGTTTAAACGAATTATGGACACTGGTGCTTTAAAACGGCACGATTTAGTTATGCAAATTCCTGAAAGTGATTTCACTACAGAATCTCATGACTTATTACAAGAGGTTAAAAATATTGCTATTCAATCTCAGCAATTCGGATCAGGCGATTCTGTCAGTGCGTTACAAGCCAAAAATCAGCAAATTGAACATGAATTGGAAGAAATGTATTCCCATTATAATAACTTACGAGGTGCACATGATCATTTATGGAGATTACACACACAAAAAAACTAGCTTAAAACAAAAAAAAATAATAAAAAAAAAAACGCAATAAATTATTGGGCAGATTCGTCAGAAACCAAAGCTCGGGCTCCTGAGAGATCGTGCATACCAAACCGAACAATCTTTTGGTATTCATTCATAACCATTGCCCTCCACGGCCCTATTGTACTTGCATCTCTATCTAACAGTTTTTCCAATGCCTCACGTCTGAACGATAACGCCTCAGTATCTCGAACCTCAAACTTTGGATCAATTAGATTATGCATAACTGTCGGTATATTAACTAAATCTTTGGTACCAAATGAAGTAGAAGCCATCGAGTTGATAAGCACCATTTGTTCCAGGTATCCAAGACCAGAAATTTTTTCCGATGTAATGTTAACTAATGAATATGATTTATGATACAATAGCATTCGCTGTAAAACATGAGCGCCTTGAGAGTTGAATGGGATATTAGAAACAATATAGGGGTAGGAATCTGCAACATATTCTGGATTGATTAATGCCAGCAGTTGATTGTTAGCTTCTTTCACGATATTGTGTTTATCATCAATGAATTTAAATAATTGTAATTCATGATAAGACATCGCTCCCAGGAACGCATGTAAGTCGCTTAGCAACATTTTCGCCTCAACTCGTGTATCTTGCTGTTTATACAATTCCAAAAAGGCATTAATCTGACCACTTATATGGGTGGTCAAGTCATGAGGGTGAGGATTGGAAATTAATTCTTTGTAAAATTGTATCTTTGTCATTATCCCTAAAATATCAATTTTTGGTCCACTAATCGACTCCACTGGGTACACAATCAAATCGTATGGTACACTATCACTCCCCATGGCTGGCACAGCTTCTTGTAATAGCTCCATTAATCTTGATTGCACAACTTCATCCCCTTCTTCCATTATTTTTAATAATTTGTTGTACACATTACTATCATTGAATAATCTTCTTCGAACCAGCTCTCCAGTCTTTGCTAATTTTGCCAAAGCTTTCACAACCCTCATTCCTTTAGGATGTTCTTTATCCATCATTATATCCACCATAGCTTCTAACAACATAGTGTTTGCAACTAAATCTGCTGGATGGGCACTTTCAGTAATACTAATACATGCATCTTGCAATGGGTCGATTGCTGATTTCATACCTTGATCAAGTAACTCTTCTGGAACATAATCAGTAACCTGGTCAAAGCTTTTGTTTGATAGTAAAGCGACTAACATTTTGATGGCTGAATCATAATTCTCATCTGCTTTCGGTTTTTGAATTATCATAATAATCGGTGGAACGATACGGAACAAGATTTCTTGCTCGTTAATCATAAATGAGTTTTGATCGAAAAGAAACTTAGTGGTAGCCCTGTCTAATATCGCAGGATCTATTCGCGCATCATCATTAGCAACACTACCTATGTGATGCATCGCTTCTAGGATTACTGGATCTATTTGCATTTTTGATGTACAGCGGTATCTTAAATCAAGTGTTGTTGGTGTTTATAAAAAATAGAACCTCAAAAAATATTATAAAGATATAAAAAAAAAAAAAAAAGTCAAACGCTTAATAAAGCAGAAAACAAGAACAAAATAGTAAACACTCCGGCTGCGTTGGGACTCGAACCTTCACTAAATAAAAAAAAAAAAAATGCGCGTGCGCCGGCTAGCTCGACAGTTTCGCGTTCTAATTTTAATTTCAAATCTTACCGGAAATCTGGAAATCGACCACGATTTGCACTTCCAAGTGCTTCGACATGAATGACAAACCATATGAAGAAAAAATAAAAAAGAATAATCGCCTTTAAAAGGTGGTTTGCAGTAAACTGACACTGACAGGACTTGAACCTGCAACCTATGGATTTGGAATCCACCGCGCTACCATTACGCTACAGCATCCTTTATAATTACTTTTTCCTTTTGTTGTCATAATCCACACATATATATACCTTAGTTTTTACTTTTTTCACCAATTTTTTAGTATATGTATTAAGTAAATAATAATAAAGAAGAGATAAAAAAAAAAAAAAAAAAAAAAATATATATATATATATAGTATTGTTAAAGGGGCAAAGTGATGTTTTTAATCCATTAGCAAAAAGTTTTTTGAAGGCTTTTGCGACAAAGATGACTTGACCAAACCGATGATGGATAGCACTTTCAAGGGGCGTTATAATGGGCATGGGCTCAAGCATAACACCAGAATTCCTTTATTAAGTGAAAAGCTTGCTGAGGGTGAAGATGAAAAACCGCATCAAGTTTTCTGACGGAAACTCCAATCAATCCTAGCCAGGGCGCCGCGTGCGGCTGAAGCCCTTCATTTATTCCTGCTACATCGTCAAGCTTTTAACGGTCATTGGGGAGAAGAATTTTGGCAAAATGCATCAAATGTTGTGTACCGTGGTACATGTCTGTGTTCTATGCCGAAAAGCTGAAATGATTGCGAGGTGCGCGTTGGTTATTCAAGAACTAGTTGATGCACACCATTTTCATATTAAATGTGAAGGCCCATGGAGCGATATTGAAATTATGAGGCAGTTTACCAGTCAAATATGCATCTAGAAATATTAAGTTGAAGAGTTCAAACAGCTCGTGCTTCTGTTTAACTCTTATTATAGCTTTTGTTAAATTAGCTCATTCTATGGCTGGTTATGTAGAGTTTGTTTAGAACTTTAACCATTGGCTGTTTCTTATGGATTCTCCTGGCTTCAATGTCCTCTTACTAAAGGCTCGGAAAAAGTTCGTTCGTTCGGAGAACCCGAACATTTTCATTTAAAATTTTATTATTTAGTTCGGAAAATATCTTCATTTGCCGTCTTGGCCGAGTATAGTACCTGGCTCAAACTTTTTTAACTGTGCTGTTTTTTTGTCGAATAATTTGCTTTCATAAGTGGCCTCTCTATGTGTGTGTGTGTGTATGTGTCTGTGCGTTTTTATATTTATTTATATTTATTTTTCTTCAATGTTCGCCGATTTCTAGATTTTTACGAACTATCACCAATATCTTTAAGAACTTTTGCAGAATTTAGTGTTCGACAATTTACTAACGTTCAAAAACTCCATCGTGCTTTGAAAACGATAGCTCCCAATGATACAGGTTTTTCATACCTTGCAATAACCGGGGTTTTTAACTAAATTTTAGGTATGCATTTGATAAGAAGTAAATACTGGTGGCCAAGATATGTGAAAAGCAGTCCAATTGTTGTGAATACGGTTGGCGAATCAAAATTTTAAAATAAGCTATTTAAACTAGACCTCGCGCGATAAAAAATAAATAAAGAACATAGTTTTATAGTTTACTGCATTGTTTGCAAATGCAAGAGGTATACCCTGAAAGGTTTCGGTCCAACAATGGCAAGTATTTTTTAATGAACATCTCTAAACATAAGGACTCTTCCAATTTAGTCAAATTCTTCTGTAATCTACCTTTGAATACTGGTTGCCTATGAGCTTTAAATAATTCATGGTTATTATAATCACCAGCAGAGTAAATAACCAAATTTGGGTACAATACAAAAGATTTGTCATGAATAGAAGTTAGCTGTTGATAAGCAGAGGTGTAAGAAGTATCACAATATAAGGTCAACCTTTCCAAGTTTCGACATTTATTTCCAATAACAATAAATGGTAAAAATAAAAACCTGCCATTCTTCTTTGCAGTATTCATTGTGATTGCCAAGTCCAATTCTTTAATTGATCCACAAAGTAAACTCAAAGATGGAGCAACAGAAGTGAAAAAATCATGAGACACTTTTTCTGTAATACCACTTAAAGTCTTATCAACAGTAATTTTCTCAATCCTAGTATACCTTTGTGCAATGGTTTCAAATATTTTCAATAAATTAGTAGGAGTCAAACTAGTAGAGCTACCTCCGAAACGAAACTCATGAACATTGGAGCAATGCATGAGGAGGTTGAGAAACGAGGTAAAATGGTTCAAATCCGAACTATTGATACAGGCGTCTAACTTTCTGAGGATAGGTAACAACTGAGTAGCGCTGTTTATTTTTGGTAGTTGGGTTATATCATGGTTTATTTCTCCAGAATCAAGTATGGTGAATTGTTCTATTAGCCATCCGAGCAAGAGGTTAACAGTACCTTTTTCAATTTTTTGGTTAAATTTCATATCTAACCTTTTCAATGGCATTTCTTTAGTGCCTTCTAGTACCAACTCGGTATTAAAGGTTCCAAAACAATATATTTTAAACTTTTCAGCGTCAAATCTTGATAATTTTGGACAGCTTTCCATAATGAGCTCTACTGTATTGTCTAACGACAATTCAGATAATTTAGCCATTTCATTTGCATCAAATTTAACCTCGCCAATAGATGGTCCTAAAATATACTTGCCAATTAAAGTCAATTCTTTCGAACTATTTTCTAATTTCAGCCCTACATTTTCGATATTAGGAAATTTCAACCCGTGGTTGAATCCCCAAGTGAACAAATCAACGGCTGATACTGGAACAGTGAATGTTTTGACATGGGTTGAATAATACATGTTGACATGGCTACCAACTTTGCCGTAGTAGTTGTTATTTTTCAAATAATTAAGAATAGGAATAAGGCTTGAAGACGAATTGAAATGGACTGCAGATGTGGCATTGAACCAGAATTTATTGACAAGCGCCCAGGTTGGCAAACCAAAAGAAGCGTTTGTAGTTGTAACAGTACAACAGTCTTCCTGAGCGTAGTTTAAAATGTTAATTTGAATTACTCGTGGCAAGGACTCAAACGGCATTACTGTTTATTTCAATCGTAAAGAGATTTTGTCTTATTGGTTGGTGTGGGTGTCGAGAATAAATTATTTGGGAACAAAAAATTAAAGAAGTTTATTGATGGTTCGGGGTCTAATCCTTGTAATTTTGATAAAATAGTGTGGCGCGTTGCCTATTGATATTGCTTACTCCACAAAAAAAACTGGTTACCTAGAAGATTTTCAAAACTAATTCGCGCGGTTAAGCTATACTATAAAGTGAAATCATTTATTTATTTAATCCGATCATGCTTATACTCTAAGAGGTTCGTGCTCATCTTATATTGAAAATTAGATATACATGTAGGATATAAGCCATGGAAATATCATCTTGATAAGGAGGCATCGATGGTTTGGTGCGGCTTCTAATTTATGTTTTACTTCTGTGATAAGTTGATGCAAGCAAAAAATAACTCAAGGGTTAAGCTTGTTTATGCTTCTATATCGTATTTACACCTTGTACATGGCTGTTGTCGCTGTTGTCCCATATAATTTCCACAGCAATTGTTTGCATCGTTTAACAATTTTTGTACCAAACTTCTGATAACCAAGTTGCATCAAATTATAGACTTTATCTTAAACAGAATTTTTTTTTTTTTTTTTTTTTTCTGAATTTCCATAATACTCATTAAGTGATGCATATAAGAGCGTGTTGGATTTGCTGATTCTGGAAAGCAGTTTTGTTTCCTTAATCTTTTTGTTTTTTATTAGAAATAACTATAACCTTATTACAATAGTGATGCATCGACATAAAAGCGTTGGATTAAGAAATAACGTTACTGATCAGGTCCTGGAAAAGCAGCTCATGTTTGCGCTTAGTTACTTTGTAATGTTCGTAATAACTAGAGGCGGAAGGAACAACTCGATGTTAATTGGCATGGGATTTTGCTGTCGTCTGTTAGAAACGGTATACGGCCTAGGCGTTTAATTTTCAGCTACTGATAAAGTATTCAAAATTAAGTCCTTTGAACCATATTCATCCATCCCATTTTTTTTTTAAAGTTGCCCCTTCTTTTTTTTAAAAGCATCGATGCTTGTATTAGTTACAGTAAAAACTGCTGATACCGCAATATGTTGTTTTACTTCAACGTAAGGCTATATGTATGGATACGGACCAAGAAAAATTCATGTGCCTATTCTTTACATATGTATACTTTCCGAAAAAGGTCTAATAAATTTCAATCATAAAAATAAAAAAATAAAAAACTTGGTGTTATATCAAAAGTTAAAGAGTCAATTGATTAATTTTATGAATACTCAATGCAAGGCTTGCCAAAAAAAAAAAAATCCCCCTACAGATCGAACTCTGGCTCGTAAGTTCTCATCGTCCGGTGATGAGTGTATCAAAAGCTCAACCATCAAATTTACTATTAGAACCAATTCGGGCTAAAACAAAGCCAAAAACTTTCTGAACACTGAGTGAAACAACCTTATATTTTGGTGCACCCGGTTATTAACAATCAGATATATACGAACACTGCAGTTGATCTAGATGCAGATTTATAAGATAAAAAAAAGAAACATTTAAAATGAATCCTTACATATAGGTAGCGCGCACAAAGCTTTTTTGCGTTGCCGCTTGTTAGGCTGAAAAAAAAAAAAAAAAAATTCTTCTGCAGTGAAATCTCCTTATGGTTGAATCTGTTTCGGGCCAATCAGATAAGATCAAAAATCAGAGGTTTGATGCAAAGCACCAGATCCCGCCCCCCTCTCTCTCTTTACAAAAAGCAGGTGCTAAGAATAATTCAAAACTTTAATGACTCAATACGCATAAGTTAAGCAGTTTTTCATACAAATTTGTCAACTTAGTAACTTATTAGTTTTATTTTTTTTTCCAGTCTTTAGACATATACGCACATATATTTAGTCTTGGCTTTTTTTTTTTTTTTTGTTGGATGATCAATCTGATAAAAAATTTTAATTATCCATTTTATCTATACTACCGTATTATTGGCACGTTTTTTGCAATATTGCATATTAATTTTACTAGTTAACAATTTTTATATTAATATATACTTTTATATATAAAGGGCGTTTTTTTCTTCCTAAAAATATTAATAAAAGATGATTTGAATAACGGTCACTATAAACATAATATTAATCGATGAGTGAAAAAGTGCAGCCAGTCGCTACAATCCGTTCTTTGGATGGTGGCAGTCATGACATTGAAGCCCCCTCACAGAACATTGAAGATAGTAATACAACCGCTAATGGTATTCAAGATATGGAAGGGGTGACACAAACATGGACTATCAGAGCGTTGTATACTACATGGGTTGCTTTGATCTTGATGGGTACTTTTATGGGGTTCCAACAATCTAATGTTGGTGTTTTTGCCAACTATGCTACTTCCGAATTTACGCAATTCTCATTACTATCAACTTTACAAGTGGTGCAGGGGGTTTTAAACGTTGTTTTAAGACCTCCTTTTGCCAAGTTTTGTGATGCCATTGGCCGTTTGGAAGGGTTTGTATTATCAATTACCTTTTTGACTTTGGGGTTGATCTTATTAGCCGCTAGCCCAAATATTGGTGTATATTTCGCAGGCCAGATTTTCACAACCTTGGGGCAAATTGGGTTCAACTTTATCACCTATGTGTTTGCAGCTGACTCCGCTGATTTATCGCATCGTGCCATTCTGAACGTTTTACCAGGGGTCGCTTGGGTGTTTATCCCATTTACTACTGGTCCTTGGACAACTGCTTTTTTGGAAAATAGCACTTGGAGATGGGGGATTGGTATGTTTGCTATTGTTTTCCCAGTCATCAGTCTACCAGTGGCGGCAATCTTGTATATCAACAAGCGGAAGGCTAGAAAAATGATGATTGCTAGAAAAAAGGTCAATTGGAAGTTAGTCCTTCAACAAATGGATCCAATCGGCACATTTTTGTTGGCAGTGGCATTATCTTTAATCTTTGTTTCTATCCCATTGGCTTCTTCTGATGCAGCTGAATGGAGAAAGCCACATATTTTAGCAATGGTCATTATTGGTGGTGTCGCATTAATTGCATTCCCATTTTATGAAATGAAGTACCCAAAATATCCAGTCATGAACTTGAAACTGTTTAAAGACTGGGATATGATAAAATCTTTTGTTTTCATTTGTTTTTACTATTTAGGCTATTATGTGTATGGTGCTTATTTCTTTGGCTGGTTACGAGTTGTATTTGACTTATCTAACACTGCAGCAAGCAACGTTAATGCAGCATCAGGTGCCACTCGAGTTGGGATTTCAGTGGTAACAGCCGTTGCAATGAGATATACCAGACGAGTCCGATGGGCCATTATCTTGGGTTCTGCGATTACTGTAATTGGTGTTGGTTTGGTCTTTGCATGGAGAAACCCTTACACTAATCTAGGGAAAATTATTGCTGCTCAATGCATTGAAGCATTGGGCGCTGGTATGATGATGCCACCGAATTTGGTCATGGTTCAAGCATTCTGTTCTCATCAAGATGTTTCTCAAGTTACCAGTTTATATCTTTCATTTTTAGCTTTTGGTCAAGTCATTGGTGATGCAATTTCTGGCTCATTATTCAGAAGCCATTATTTAGGCCACTTGAAAGCTGCTTTTCCAAAAGCCGATCCTGTATGGATCAACACGGTGTTCAATGACTATACTGCTGTTTTAGAATATAAATTTGGTACTGAAATCAGAATGAAGATTGTCGAAAGTTATAACGAAACTATGAGAATCTTGTTGATTCCGCCTTTCTTTTTCTATGGTGCTATGTTTGTGTTCGCAATCTCCTTCCCTGATGTTCGGTTAGATAAGGTCAATGACGGTTTGAAGGGGTTGATTTTCGGTACTGCTAAACCACTTGATGAAACTGATGAAACTGCAGAAGAAATTGCAAGAGCCAGACAAAGTCATTTCTCAACTCAAATTTGGAGATGGATTCAAAAAAAAAGAAAGTCAGCTTAATACAGCTTAGGATTAGGTTATCAATTGTATATATGTGTTTAATAGTTATAATGTTTAAGAAGTTTATTTTATTTATTTTTTTCCC
>JAJLUN010000117.1:0-34683 GCA_030564365.1 Blastobotrys arbuscula | reverse complement strand
ACACCAAACCTTCTTTATTCTGCCACCAAAAATTTCCAAATCGCTCCTCCTTTCAAAAAAGAATTCAGTTTCGACCGAACTAAAACCAAGCTATCATGTAAATTTAAGACTAGACTAGGTGTGTAACACATTTGTTTCTAAGTATCGGATACACGCGGTGCTTGAATATGAATTATTATATGCTCCACCCAACGTAAACAAAAGATTTTTCGAGGAAATTTCAATGAGAATTATTATAAAGTCATAAATGCTGTAGATAGAAAACCAAAAAAAAAAAAACAAAAAGAAACTGTATGTAAAATAATATTGCTTTCATGATTTATTTTTTCTTTCGATCCTTTGATGATGGCGACAACCCTCTATTAAAGCCGCCTTCTCTATTCATATACTGACGATAACCAGCGTTTTTCTTCTTCTTTGATACCCCCCCTTCTTCAGTTCCTTGAACCTTTTTATTCTTTGTAGTACCAAATGATCCGAATCCCATCATTTGCATCATCATATCATCACTGGCTTGTTCCACAGCCACTTCATCTCCATTTATTTCACTTTTCCCGTCCTTCATATCAGTATCTCTATCCTCAGTTCTAGTCTTAGACCGACCTCTATCTTCATCGACCCGTTCTCTTTGTCCGCTATGTCGAGTGTCTGGGCTGATTTTTCTTTTTGGACGTTGTGGTGATTTGTAGTCTGATTTCGCATCATTGGGTTGTTTCTGTCTATTACCTGGCGATTCAGACCTATCCCTTTGACGCGAATTCGAATTCGATCTTGACCGTGATCTATAGTTCCTGGTGCGCATAATCGACAATTAATTTTCTTTAATTTTCTTATCGTTATCACCAATTTTTCACGACCAATTTTTTTTTTTTTTTTTTGGGTTTTTTTTTTTTTTTTTTTTTTTTTTTTTGGTTTTTTTTTTTTTTTTTCTTTTCACTTGAGTATGTAATATATAAAATAAAATAAAAAGTTTTGTAAATTTGTAAAAGCCGTTCGTATAATCTTCACGTGCCATTAGCCTGAAAGCCTGGGAGGAGCATGCGTGTTGGGAGATGTTGCTATGTGAAGGTAAGCTTACCATAGGACTGGAAAATTCATGTATCGTATTTTGCGCATTCTGAAAGGTAAACTAGTTATCGAAAGTTGAAACGATCAAAAAGAATAGAAAAGAAAGAAAAAAAACCAAAAAAAATGGTGGAATTAGATGATTTGATTCGGTCGAATCAACATTTTACATCACGGCGGATGCCGTCTTTATATGCTGATTTCAGGCGATTAAAACAAACGAACCAAGATGGGTATAAAGCGAACATTGCGGCATGGAAATCATTATTGTTAGCAGCTCTGAATAGTAACGACATTTTTGATGATCAAATATGTTTAAAAGCTGATAATGAATTATTAGATAGGTTAGCGAACCCAGAACTGGGAAGACCATTAGCTATTGATACGGTGCTAGACGAAATGGTTGAAGAGAAAATACTTATACCGATACATGAATTTATGGGCCCATATAGTATTTATGGCAGGAAATGGGGCGTTGGCCCAACCTTATCTTGGGCTTTAAGGACTAGTGGAGTATGGGATTCGAGGTGGAAAGCGGGAAATGGAAAAAAAGGTTTAAATTTGAGAAAATATGTAAATGTTGCCAAAGTTGAAGAGATCTCAGGACAGGTATTGCGATATTTAAAAAAAGAAGGTAATAATGGGTCATATTCACATTCAGTTTATACTAAGACAATGTTTGATAAGATGGTTGGTGAAAAATTCCTATTAACGTCTACAGACATCGACTGCGTGGTGCGATATTTAAGTAGAGATAAACCTTCATTAAGATATGAACAAGACGTTGTCAAGCTTGGGGAAGATAAGCTGCCTGAACCAGTAACCGAGCAAGATAAAGCAGTGGCGAATATGAGAGAAACTTTAAATCAAGTAAATGAACGAGTCGATCAATTATCAATCCAAATTGATGAATGTAATAATAAAGCAAAATCAGCACTAGGAAAAAAGAACAATCAAATTGCTAGGTATGCATTGAAAAGTAAACGCATGGCCATGGATACTCAAGCAAGCTCATTGGATATGTTGAGTAATTTGGAGCAAGTGCTGCTTAAAATTGATAGTTCTAGTGGGCACTTAGATGTTGTTAGTGCATTGCAATCTGGTGTTGGTATTTTGAGTAACTTGAACAAACAAATTGGTGGTGTTGAAAAGGTTGGTGAATTGATGGATGGAATCAAGGAGCAAACTGAGGAAACTGATGCCATTGGTAGAGAAATCAATAGTCTTGCTAATAATGTTGATGAAGATGAAGTTGATGAGGAATTGAAACAATTGGAAGTTGAAGAATTAGGAAAGAAATTAGATACAGGTAAGGTTCCTGATGAGGTTCCAGAAGTTAGCGAAAATGTTGAAACTGAAATTGATGCACTTACGAAGAAGGCTGAAAAATTGAATGTTCATGATGAGGAAGAAAAAAAAGAGGAATCGAAAAAACAACCGATTGCAAATTAGTATGTATTGGTAGTTAGCATGGTATGACACTCGACGTACATCATTGACTTTTTGCTTATTTTCAATTTTATTTTCAGGTTTAAAAATCTGAATATTTATTTATTCAAAAACGTGTTTGTAATAACCCAGCTTATAAAATAAGTTACAAAAAGTCGGTGTACGAAGGTACGTAAGCAGAGAGAGAGAGAGAGATGACTTAGATGATCAAAGTTAAGCCGCATGCTTGACTGTTACTGACTCAGTTACGCCACCACACAAATACATAAATAAATAAATAAAGGAAACTTCTTCTTTTACTTCTTTTTTTGAACCATACTATATCAATATATCGACTGCAGCTCAATTGGCATTCGAAATCAATATTCATTTTCCGGTGGTAGCAACATGTTATATACCTGCCTAAAGCCATTGATAAGATAGGTCACACAAGTTTAAATAGCTACGACAATTTGAATCGACAAAGCTAGGGTAATGAAAATTATATATTACATAATTAATCAGTAGTCAGTACGATGAGTTAGAGATTTAAAAGAGCACTTCGGATCCAAAACCACTCAATGAGAAAAACAGAATAACATGTTATTTTAAACAAGCGGATCGATTGAAATTCGGCAGTGGATACAATGGTAAATAAGTTAGTTAGTTGTGATTTGAGGTCTCTGATGTAAATACGACCAAAAAAGTTTGTATCCAACGGTTGGCAAACTTCGCATGATTCTATGTACTGAATTTTTGGATTTCACGGATAGTGTCTCATATGGTGATGGAAAATGGGTGGAAATTTCAACAAGTTTGGCGCACAAAAGGTCAAATTGCAAATGGATGGTATTGAGCATACTCTCATGTCTATGCGTATTTAAGCTAGACTAAACCGAAAAATAAAGTTCGCTCAATAAATTATTTAAATCAACAGATGAGGGGAAATACATAACTCTCTTAATCATTCTTTTTCTTATGGCCGTTCTTTTTATTATAATCATCATTATCCTCTAGAGCGGTAGTGTTACCATTATATGTAGTTCTTGACTCATCCTCATCTTTTTTCTTATTGGATTTTGAAGTGGTAGGCTCAGATGTATTGGTGCCACTATTTGTCGCTGATAATGAGTTGCCACCATCATCAGGAATTGGCTTATGCCCCCATAAAGATGGCACATATCCCCATAAAGATGGCACTGCGTCAGAAACCAGCTTTTGACCACCACTGACTAATTTTGATCCCGTATCCCACCAGCTTTCATTGTTACCACCTAATCCAAATTCGTTAAAGGCGGATTTTAAAATCAAAGTAGCCGAAGGAGTCAATCCCAAATCTCTCAAACTTTGATGTTCTTCACTAGGTCCAAAGACTTTCTTTGGAAAAGTTTGGCAGAATGAGTATGCAGTGTTGCCATCAGTTCGATTCTGATCCAACCATCTTCTCACAGTATCCAAACTTTCCATGGGTTCAAAGACATGTTTGACTGCTTTGCCATCGAATAATCTAATTGATAATGCGCATTTTCTACTCTCGCTTTGTTTCTCTTTACCCTTTTTATTGATGGAATTTTGGAAGTTGGGATCTTTTTCCTTGAATAAATGCATATCTTTATCTTGTAATTTTTCTTTCTCTCGACGTTTCGCTTCTCTTTCCAATTTATCTTGTTCCAACAGCTTTTTGACTCTTGTTCGTTCTTCGCTTTGTAACTTTTGTTTGTGCAATAACTCGCTTTTATATTTCTGTTCAAAAACACGATGTTTATCACTATCGCTTTTAGGTTTCTTACCTTCAGGTTTTTCAGCTTCATTTTTAGGTTTTGACGTAGGAGTGGCGCCAGTGTGACTTGGAAGTTTGTTCCTTGAATTTCCAGAGTTTGTATCTTTATCTTCCTTCTTTAACTGTACCGAAACATATTGAGTTAATGCAGATATTAAGTCTTGTGCAGTTGAAGCTTCGATTTCATCTACCAATTGCCCGTTGCTGACAAACACTATACATTCAGAAGATTTTGATTTGAAAAACTGAGTGAATTGAGCATGAGCTGTTGTATTTGGCTGGATTTTCAGCCCTACGAAATCGTCACCATTGAACTCTATCTCTTCCAACACTTTGGCTATTGGGCTGTCGACTTCTCCAATGACAACCATCAGTTGTTTCTGCTGTTGCAGCGATTTAGATACTGCAACTTGAACGTCAGTCTCGAACATTTCTAGTAATATGCAAAATAATAACTATAGTCAAGAAAATCAAAAATGCAATAAACTCCCAATCAATAAGTTTAGGGATGTGTGACCCCGCTCCTTTATCAATAGTTAAAATAAAATAAATAAAAATGTACGTAAGCTCATGGAGCATATTTAAACAGATGGTCAATCGCATTTTAACAAAATATATCAATTAACCGTAATATTGTTAGCTGGTAATAAGTGGTATGGCTATACCTGAAAAAAAAAAGCCAAAAACTTTCCCCGTAATTTCAATTTTGGCATGATTATACACCCAAGGTTCCGGGTCCATAACTCCACTTTTTTTTTTGTTTTTTTTTTTAATTTTATCAACATCACAAAAATAAATTTACTACAACGACAAAACAAATGATTTTTAACTAAATTTTATATTAACAATACTATTAAAATTAAGAATACTTAATTGTTTTTTTTTTTTAAATTTTATAAATAATTAATTACACAAACAAAAACGCAGAGTTAGTTTATTCTTCTTTGGCGTTTGTTGCGGCAGTGATCTGGGCTTGTTTGATTAATGATTGTGGAGCGTCCATCTTTGATAGCATCAATTCAACCATTCTAATTCTGGATGGAGTGGAGAATTCCTTGTCATCAAACAATGCATTCATATCACCAGTGGTAGAGACTCTGTGGTTTTCATAATCTTTGGCACCAAACAATTCCAAAATCTTCTGATGGTCCCATGGTTGGATATCATTATAACCGGCATTTTCACCATGAATCAATCTTTCGATAGTATAACCATCATTATTCAAGATAAATAGATATGGTTTCAAGCCCCACCGAATCATGGTTGAGATTTCAGTAATGGTCAATTGTAAAGAACCATCACCAACAAACAGCAAGACACGTTTGCTTTCATCAACTTCACTGGCGGCCATAGCAGCTCCCATAGCAGCGCCAACAGAATAACCAATTGAACCCCACAAAACCTGAGAAATTCCAAGAACATTCTTTGGGAATTTAGTTTGAACAACACCAAAAGATGAAGTACCGGTTTCAGTAATAACGACATCACCTGGTCGCAACCATTGACCAATTCGAGTCCACAACCATTGTTGTTTCAATTCAGAGTCGTTAGGAACTGGAGTCAAGGTAGTCTTGACAGATGGCACTGGAACAGCTTGTTTAACACTGGCTTGTGGAATTTTTTCATTCAACTTGTTCATCACTTCCTTCATTCGAATGTTTGGATAAGAAGCAGATCTAATCTTGGTATGGTCAGAGTGGAACTCAACAATGTTTCGAGTAGAGTAATGGTAAGAAAAGGAACCAGTGTTAAAATCAGATAATAAAGCACCGACAGAGAAAATCAAATCAGCATTTTCAACAATTTCAGAAACTTCTGGATCAGACAATGAACCAACATAAACACCACCGAATCGTGGGTTATGTTCATCAAAGGTGGATTTACCCATTGGGGTAACAAATACAGGCCATTGGGTCTTTTTAGCCATTTCTAAAGTTTCCTTGATACAATCGTGTCGAGCAGCACAAGCATCAACCAAAATGATTGGTTTCTTGGTGTTTTGCATCATTTCCAAAGTGGCATCAATAACTTCAGCTTCAGCGTTTGGTTCATTTGGTTCAATGGATAAATCAATTGGATTATTCAACAAATTAGTATCGATACCAACTTCAGATAAATTGGCTGGAATAGCCAAATAAACTGGTCGTTGGTTGACATAAGCTTCTCTAATAGCTCGATCAATGCTAGCAGCAGCCTTGCTAACATCGTCCAAAATAATGGTGGTATGACTAATTTCTTCACTCATTCGCTTAAAGGCAGTGAAATCACCATTACCCAAAGTATGATGCAACAACAATTGTTTATTTTGAGCAGAAGTGGATGGGACACCAACAACGTGAACCATACCAACGTGTTCAGCGTAAGAACCAGCAATGGCATTCAATGCAGACAATTCACCGACACCAAAAGTGGTAACTAAACAACCCAATCGCTTAACTCGTGAATAACCATCGACAGCATAGCCGGCATTCAATTCGTTAGTATTACCAACCCATTTTAATCCTTCAACTTCATAAACGTGGTCTAATAAGGCCAAGTTGAAATCACCTGGTACACCAAAGATGGAGTCAACGCCCAATTGCTTGAATCGGGTAAATAAATAGGTCCCTAAGGTAGTTTCGGCAGGCATGACCTTTTGTTTTTTAGAGCTTCGAGGTGGAATTTTGACGGTTGTTTTTCTTTAAATAAAAGTAAAAAGTGTTGTTTGTCTCTTGAAAGATAAAGTTATCTGAAGAGAGAGAGTAAAGATAATTTGATGAAAAAGGAAAGAAAAAAAAAAAAAAAAGGAAAAGAGATTATAATCAAGATTGATGGAATTCGAGGTCTTTATATACTAAACAAGAAGAAATAATTATAATTATTTTATCATAATTACGATTATTATGATAGTAGGCCATTAGGACGCTATAGCGATAGCTAGTTACATGCGTTTGTGTTTGGAATTCTGGTATCAGTTTTCCGCAAGGAAATAATTAAGGTGTGTGTGTTGTAGTAGCAAGCCCGTTAGAGGTTTTTTTTTTTTTTTTTTTTTGGTAGTTAACAACGGCAGTCGCGTGGGAAAAAAAAAAAAAAAAAAAAAAAAAAATTGATTGCTTTTTTGCGAATTGTCAGGTCATAATTAAAATTTGATGATATGATGGATAAAAAAATATATAAAACTGCGTGAGACAGGGTTTTTTGTTGTTTTTTTTAATAGTATTAAAGTACACTTAACCTACTTAATGCTAAAAAAGCTAGGGAACAGGTCGGGTTTAAAGTTTCCTTTGTCTTAATTGGTTTTTTTTCCTTTTCATTTTATAGCCTTTGTTTTTGTTGTGTGTTTTTTTTTTTTAGAAAAATGTCAAGACGTTATAGTTGAACATTTGATACATGAATGCAGCGACCTACTACCGGGTTATCTTGACTCGTTAAAGATATTGGTTACGTTTCGTACCTTAATTGATTTCTAGGAATTGGAAAATACTAACAAGTCGTTTCGCATTGGGTCCGGATTTTTTATAGATTATAATTTACACACACTAAAAAAAAAAAAATGATATAATAGAACTCAATTAAATCGGTGTGAAAAATAAAAATAAAAAAAGAAATAGATTTTCTTGGAATACTTCTGTCTATATAGTCGCATTGTTAGTAAGAATTGCTTTAAATTGTGGTGGCAATCTAAAGCTATTGTTGATGTATAACTTTAAGGCTTTATGAATTATGCACGTTTTGATCAGCCGCACCTCATTTTTTTTGTTCTTGTTTCAGTTCCCTCAAGCAGGGTGGAACGGGATTAGCGCTCCGGTTCAAGCGGTATATTTGCGGCCCTGCCCACCCAATGTATACACACCCCTTAGAATTATTTGAAAGGTTTTTTACGTATGCTGCCGCATCAGCTCGTGTTGTTGCATCATACCTTATCGTTACTCACACAGCTAAATGGTATCCACATGAAGCCAGAAAAAAAAAAAATACAAACTAAGACTTAGTTTTTTAAAAAGTTTATATTCGATGGCAATTGCAATTCTTTAGGCGGAAGGGGGAAGAGGGGCGAGGGGATCCTAATCTACTAGTATATTTTTGGTAGTATTTACAATTGATTGACCCTAGCCGCTGTTGTTTTTCTTTCTACGCTTATCGGATTTTTTGCACCAAAGTTCAACGCAGTGTGGCAAGTGAGGTTTTTTCCGCCACTGTTTGGAATGAAAAATAAAAAATATTAAAAAAAAAAACATCGGAATCGGGATCGGAGGTTGACGCGTTAACTCGGCTTGAGCTTAAATTTTATGCAGTTGCTATCAGTCGGATCCCTCTATCGATCGGACCAATCTTTTGGTTACACGGAGCGAATAGGAAAGTGGCGTGACTGGAATTTTTCCGGAATTAATAAACATAATAATAACTACAATGTTAAGTCAAAACTTTTTTTTTTTTTGAATGGAACCTTCTGCTGGTATGGAAATATTCGTGGTGTGACCTATATGTTCATGTAAATAGAAGGATGCAACTGTCAAACAATTAAGAGTTTCAAGAACACGCCTTTAGAACCGTGGAATGTCTATAGATATATAGAAATCTAATTTATCCGAATAATAAAACAAAAAAAACATTTGGGTCCATGATTATCGATCTATAACTATAAGGGCTTATATTAAGTATGGTAAATAAATTGAACCAGCTTGATAACTAATCATTTTCTTTGAATTAGATTGTAATTTATAGCTAAACAATCTAAAGTAGCATATATAAACAGGTGAACAAGATGTCCAATGTCCTATGAGTTAGTTTAAATCTAATGAAAATAAAATATCGCTACAGTTGAAATATAGGACTCAATATGATAATAGTCACCACAAGTTAATGTGCACCTGCAGGACTCAAAATGATAATAATTAATTAGTCATCACCAGCTCTATGTTCATCGCACGGCTATTGTAATATAACTGTACATATATCATATTGTTTCTTTTTTGGTCAATCTTGTTGTAGTAGTCATTGAAGTCATCAGAAGGTTTCGCAATGCCTGACTATAACTTGACTACAGAAAACGATTGCGTTATAACATTCCAAAATAAATTTAAGGGGTATCTCTACAACAACAAAAAAAAAGAACTTTCAACCTTTTTGGAGCATAGAAACGCTTGGTCTCTTATTCGCTTCCAAATTTGGGCGTTATATTGTTAGTTAGAGCTGTTTAAAAAAAAAAAAAGCTTAAATTGAAATAAAAGGTGGCAACAGTGTCTCAGTTCGGGTGGAACCGTCCCTTAACAATTCGTCAAAAGTTGGTTTCAACTCACATATGATACCCTTTTCTAGTTTTTCCGTGATTTCTAGCTGGTAGATCTCGAGATTTATAGATTGATATGATTTAATCTGAGGAAGTTTTTTAAAAAAAAAATTATCCGTACGATGATGATCTAGACCCTTTTTTTTTTTTTTTTTTCTTTTTCTTTTTTCCATCCCATTTTATTAAAACCGCGATCAATGCGGGTAGTTTAATTTAATGTGCAAGTATCATTTAAATTAATCCGATCGAAACAGCTGAGAAATTTATTGTTACCGATATTTTCATGTAGCACATAAACATAGTACTCTCCCGCCCCTATTCAATTAATAATCTAAATGCCTGTCATACGATAGACTTTGTACACCTTTGCTAGTAGTGCCATGTAAAATTGAGAGCCTATGACAGACTCGTTTGCCCTATTCTTTAATATATGATTATCTCTTTATTTTGTGGTTCGAGTTTTAAATAACGATATATGCGTGATTAGGGATAATTTGAAAACCCGACACAGCAATCCTGATCAACTATAGGGAGAGATGGCGAGAAGGAGTTCCGCCATAAATAAAAATTATAATTTGGGGATTATTGAGCGTTAATATGTACTATGAACAGGTCGTTTGATCCTTCCAGAAAAAAAAACAATTTCGCCGTTGTCGAAAATAGTTTGTACAAGCGTGAGCCGCATGCGGCGTAGAATGCTAAATGTTTTTCCATTCAACTTGTACTATAGAGGTAAATTCTGTTAGCTGAGAATGATATATTACCTTTTCAATAAAATTCTCTGATTGATTAACTTGTTTAACTGTTTATTCAGTTACAGTGGTTTCTAGACTAAATAGGTAAGTATAATGGCAACATCTGATGTTCCCAATAGAATACAAATTACCCGGCCTTATATAAAAGTATATTTTTGCAACATGAGCATTCCTCAAATCACCACAAGCATTTATTTTGTTTGATCTCCCAATGATGCTAGCCTTGGGGCCTAAACCAGATGAGTGTAGGGTACTAAAAACAAAATAAAACAAAAAAAAAAAAAAATTCCTACAAAATAGATCAACACAACACAGATAAACAACACTATGAATACAGGTGGTCGTCGGCTGCTTCACATCCTCCAATCACCAACAACAAGCATACCAACGTCACTCAATGTGTCGCATCTAGTGAAATCGGTTCCTGAATTGAAGGGGACAATTCCAACAACCACTTCTTTTGAAGTTATTGAATCGTCAATTTTACGAATTGCATTACCACCATCAACTGAACTATATACCAAACGAAAATCCCTTTTAGCAACATTCGGCGACTCATTAATCTCATCATTATATTTAAAGAAACTTTTTTCACGACTTTGGGCATTACAATTTCCAATTGGATATCAAAAATACGTATCTTCTGCCCCAGTCAGTGCGTTAATCTCAAGTGATAGACCATTGGCAGTCCTAAGCCTAGATGGTACAATTGATTGGGTAGTGGTGAACAAAGGTTCATTGCACACTTTCACCGGTGAAAGATTGATAGTTGATGCAGGACGGAAATTCATGGGCAGAAAAATCTTGCATACATTTTTAAGTGGACGGGGTCAAGTAGCATTATCGGGTAATGGATCGTTATTTAAAATTAATTTATCAAAGGGTGAATCCTATTTAGCATTAAAAGATACATTGGTTGCTTATTCAACTGATAGTAATAATAAATCAGCACGGCATGGTGAAATTGAACAGTTGGAATACAAATATCCAACTGATCCAGAATTTCACGCTGGATTTTGGGGACAATTGAAAAGCTATTATTCATTGGTTCAAGAAACTTTTTCGAGTTGGATTAAAAAAGATTCTGGTAAATATATTCGATTAGAAGGTCCTTCAACTTTGATTTTACAATCATCAGTGCCTCGGTTGGGGTTACCAAAGATTGAACCAAATTTAAATGCAAATCCTTTAGAACAACGAGTGTCTCAAGAAGCTAAATTGATTGTTGATGAGACCCGTCGTCAGGCGGCTGCTCGAACTGAATTGGGCATGCCAGACCAAACCCAGGATTATTTAAAGGTTGCAGTTATTAAGGATGGAAAAGTATCCTTTGAATCAACTAAGAATTTTGACATGTTTAAATAATATCTTATGCTTTTTAAAGTAGATATATTGTTATATATATATGTATATTTGTAAACTATTTTAAAAACAATGTCCACTGATAGATGGAATTTTTCGGGTGTGTGGGAATTTTTATGGTGTTTTTCTATACTTTATGATTTTTTGATCCCAACAGTTTAAAATCCCCATTAATCAAGACCACGAAAAAAAAAAAAAAAAAAAAAATGGCAGAAGACTACCCAGAGCTAGTCGTCTTTGACTTGGATTATACCCTATGGCGTAAGGAACATTAGTTAATTACCTACTAACTCTAAAAAGCATGTTGGTGTGATACCCATGTATCCCCACCTTTCAAGTCGAACAATGATGGCAATCAACTTATTGACTCTACTGGGATGGAAATGCAATTTTATCGAGATGTGCCGGAAATTCTTCAACATATAGAATCACAAGGGGTGAAATCAGCATCCGCATCAAGAACGTGGGCACCAGATGTGGCTAAATCTATGTTACAGTTATTAAAAGTTGGAGGCAAACCTGCGAGACATTGGTTAGTTCATAGCTCGTGGGGTACTGGATCAAAAGTTGCGCATTTCAAAGAGATTCAAAAAAAGACTGGGGTGGCATTTAAGGATATGGTATTTTTTGATGATGAGGGGAGAAATAGAGACGTTGAAAGGAAGTTGGGAGTGACCTTTGTGTTGGTAACGGAACGAGAGGGCGTTTCATGGAAGTCATTCAACAAAGGGTTGGATTTGTGGAGGGAGAAAAATCAACAATAGATTTAATAGGTTAGAATTGTTATAGAAAGTATACATATCTTAGAGTGTTATAAAAAGTCGCATGTTATGGTTAGCTTGATGTAAGGTAGACTGCGGAGTGTACATTGATAGAGGTTCAAATAACGGCATGCTTTTTAATTGTTAGTTAGTTTTTATAAAGCCGCACAGAAAGCGTTCTGTGTCATAATAATCCAGTTATACCATGCGCACTTGTATATTTACAATTTGGCTACCAGGTATAGAATCATTCAATAAACCAATTGCCCCGAAGCCATTACTTTTCCGTCTTGGAAAAGTTTTTGGTGATCCATGTTTTTTTACGGTGTAACGTTTAGTCCGGAAATAGGGTTAACGTTAAACACAAGTGATCAACATGATCCTCCGAAACATTCTTTAGTTTTAGATTACCCAGCGCTGTTGTTTGGTTTTTTTTAATTGATACAGTAATCTTGAAAATATAAAATATATAATATACGATCACTCTTTTTAAAAAAAATTTTTTTTTTTTTCACCAGCAGACAACAAAAATGCATTTGATTTTTTTCAAGAATATTAGCTCTAATTACCGCATACTCCTGCTGGATCAATTATTGTTGGCTATCAAGAAAACTTTACCAGAAATAAAGCAGAATATACCAGTTTGTAGTCCTCTGACCGGGGGGTAAAGAGGCACTATTCTGATGACAAATATTATAAACCATTTACAAAAGAAATTGGTATTCAATGTTTATTGATCCAAGAATAATATCTTCGAAACCAGGTGGTATGTGTCGCCGTAAAGTTAGTGTTAATAGTGAAATGGATGTCAACTTAATTGTGAGGCATAAAAGCAATCTATGGACTGCTTATATTGCTGATAGTAAAAACAAGAGCAAAAAGTTTAAAATTGTTTGTCAATTTCTTGAACTACTAAAAGGAAAACATATTATGAGACAAAGTTGTGTCACATTATCCAAGTCGCAAGCTGGATAAGCAATTATGCTTGCAAACTCAACATGTAAATACTGTTTTTATTTCAGGCTATCTATAAATAGTTATTTAGTATTAAATTTAAACAGCGTACTTTTTAATTAAGCCCACAGGCCCCCTATTATGGCTGGTTAACACATCGAATTTTTGAGCCTCACGTAAATGTCAGCCTCATTCTTTAGAGAAGTTTCTAAATATATGTATAAGCAGGTCCGAGGGGTTTCTCCACATATATATATATATATATGTGCAACAAAACTTGCTTTGAAACTTTAAAAAAGAGATGAATTCTTTTGCAATAAACGAGTTTTGAAAAGCATACATATATAATATTAAATCCCACTTACAGTATTTAATTCTAAATATATTATATATATATTTCGGCCGAGTTTTTTACCCCTTAAAAATATATATATATATATATTATGCGAGTTTAGCAAATGACAAAACTACCCTCCGGTATTTCAGCTGTAAAAAATAATTGTTAACGTAAGCTAATCTAAGATGTCCATTCGGATCCTAACAATAATCCGATACAGGGGAAATTTATTTTTAAATTCTAACGAAAAAAAAAAAAAAAAAAATTCGGACGTAAGCTCAAGCGCTGATTAGCACCACTCCTACCTACGGCTGAAAAATATTATCTCAACCACCTTTTTTTTTTTAGGGGGGATTCGTAATTTTTATTAAATAAACTAATTGCAGATGAATCTAATCCGATGGATCACCGAAGCCGTGTTTCTATCTTGGAAAAGACAAGAATATTGTACCTCCCCTCAGTGTTCGAATGAAAATAGATTTGGCCAGTAAATCACCTAGGGTAATTTGAGATCTATGTATAGTACAGGGACAAATGCTTTATTGTGGTATTAATGCTGAAACAGTTTTAAAATTTCGTGGCCCTGAACTAATCAGCTTAGCTTTTATCAATAAAGTATGAGCGATACAACGGTATAAAATTAAGATTTATTCAAGCCGACAGCGACGGTTTTGAAATATTATGGTCTCTAGTTTTTAATCCATCAGACTAAAACCTCCCCTGAATGGAACTTTTTAAGCGAAGTTTATCAATTTTTCACATTCGGATACCCATTCCAAAAAAAAATAAAAAATAAATAAATAAAGCCAGCAGCCACGCTTTCGCTTTTGAATTCTACAATTTCCATGGTGATGTGGGTGTTTGCATCTTAAATATATTGAGCTTGTTCTCCGATACGTTTTTTTATACATGAGCTTACATACAAGCTCTTATCATGAAAATGGTCTAGATAAAAACTTATCAGCCGGTAAGCTTATCAGACAAGCAGTCTTGCTATGCAAAATTAATCTCAGCGTTTAACAACTTTTCGTTAGATCTAAACTGGTAGAATAGTCTCGCTTGTACTTAATACTATCCACACTCAAGATATTGGATAAATATTTTATTGAGACGCTCAAATCTCAAAGACCTTGGGTAATTTCAATAATTTAGTATTTTTTTTTTTTTTTTTTTTTTTCCAAATATGAGCTCCCACTTGGTCTGGAGATTAGAAATTAAATTGTCATGATGTAATAATGTAACTGGAAAAAAAAAAAAAAAAATCCCCCCATAAAAATAAACAAGAGACTCGGCTCCGACTCTGCGGCTTGAAATTAGACCTAGCTGAAAAAATAAACTGAATCTACCAGCTTGAGTTTAACTTGATTATTTAATTATTCATTCATGGCTTCAAAGATTTAAGCCCCGATGGCCAACATTTCCATAAAAAATCTTATTATAATATATAAAGTCTCCAGACCTAGTTATTTAAGCTAAGCTATTAAATTTATCAAGACACTGCTTCGGTACCCACTTACAGGCGGTGTAGCAATCAGCGTTTGGTCTCCAGATCATGATTTTTTGACCTGCAGGCCATCATGACCTATCAACCCGTCTTGGTCATTAATATTTGAATTCAAGGCGAACCAATGTCGGGTTTAGTCCTGTTCACACTCGGTCATATAATGAAAACACTCGAGATCTTGATAGTGTTGCACTAAGCATAAATGAAATAAAATTTAATTAGATTTTTCCATACAATTTTGCCTTGCCGACGTGCAGCTGTTTTTTTATTTCCTGTCTCATAAGCTTATACTAGAGAATTTAATACAAAGCAACACATCCGAGACACAAAATTACGCACAACCATGCATATATACAGTTTAAAGCCCAATCCAAGATCTTTAATTATGAAAAGATGCCGAGCTTCCATTAAAAAAAAAAAAAAAGTAATGCTAGCAATATCATGAGAACTATCCATTAAGTGTTGAAAAGAACTGGCCAATGATAGATTATATAATTGTAACTTTATATAAATATTTATTACCATGTAACCATTTGTAACACAATGGACTAGTACAACTAATCATCAGGATAATTCTGTATAATCTATTGATCTCGAGCATCTCCAGTTTTGATCTCAAGATCAATGCTATTGGACAAATCGGGCACTAATTTTTGTACATCTCCACCAAGAAATTTATCCTTCAAATAATAAGAACTCTTGTGTAAACATTTACGCTTCAATTTTTAATATAAATCCATTCAGTTTCAATTGCAAAATGTGCTGTAAATAAGCTGAAAAGACCATTGCTATAGAGCTCTATATATCTAATTTCCAAGATTTGAATCAATCAATATACCAAAGTATAATAGGCAGCGCTCCGATCATCCACCGACCCATCTCTCTCTCTCTCTCTCTTCGCATAATTAAACCAGAATTGAAATTTCTTAGCCCCGGCACTATCTCATCAAATCCATGAACATACAATTACTATTAATTCTTTACACCCGCTCGCCCGCCGCTCTCCTCCTACCCACCTTCTATAGTTACATACTGTATGCTTTTATAAGAATGAGCTGAAGATTAATATTTCAAGATTGGCCGAGGAAATAACTAAATTTTATTATAAACCTCGAGCCTCCAATCACATTTTGTTAATACTGTAAGCTTTGTGTGAAATATTTGATTACCCGCTCGCTTCACATACCATTGCAAGCAGTGTGCCACGCCTATAAATATATATAAATATATGCGTGGCTAGCCTCATGCATCTCGTTTCCAAATGAACCGCATCACAAACAGTAAAAAGTTTGCCGTGCTTGCGGATCATTCTTCCCAGCATATGCCGCAAACAACGTCCGTCAAAAGTAGGCCTGCAATAGGAACCGAACCGTTTAATCCGACTCTCGGCCGACTAGCACCGGCTTTGTGTGTTACTTTGTTACAAATTGCTTGCTTCTGATTGGCTACCCCACCTCCATCCTAGTACGTAATGTGCTAGAATGGCTTATTATTTCCGATGCCGATTCCACATTTCACATTTTTATACAGTAAATATACTCCATAATAAAACATTTTGCCAAATGAAATCTGTTGTTATTTAATACGCTTTTCCTCGGAAAATTTTTCTTTATTACCTTTCTTCTTTCCCTTTTTTTTTTTTTTTTCCTTTTCTTCTTCTTCTTTATATATAATAAATCTGATAGAACCTAATTAAAAAAAAAAAAGCCATTTTTCTTGACTTGTCTTCTATCACTTTTATTTAATTTATTTATATTTTTATTTTACTAACCAACACAAAACAAAAAAAAGAATGCTTTCCCGTTTGTCATCAATCAAGCAGGCAAGTACCCGAACTTTTACTCGAGGCATGGCTTCTGCCTTGACTCGAGATTCTAAAGTTGAAATGAACAATTTGGAAAAGGGTAACTTCATTAATTACAAGAAGAACGCCGAAAACATTGAAATCGTCAAGAAACGATTAAATCGACCATTGACCTACGCCGAAAAGATTTTATACGGTCATTTGGATAACCCACATGAACAAGAAATTGTCCGGGGTCAAAGTTATTTAAAATTACGACCAGATCGAATTGCTTGTCAAGATGCCACTGCTCAAATGGCCATTTTACAATTCATGTCTGCCAACTTTCCACAAGTCGCCACTCCAACTACCGTCCATTGCGATCACTTGATTCAAGCTCAAAAAGGTGGCGAAGCGGATTTGCAACGAGCTATCGATATCAATCGAGAAGTTTACGATTTCTTGCAAACTTCTACTGCTAAATACAACATTGGTTTCTGGGGTCCAGGTTCCGGTATTATCCACCAAATTGTTTTGGAAAACTATGCTTTCCCAGGTTCATTGTTGATTGGTACTGATTCCCACACTCCAAATGGTGGTGGTTTGGGTATGTTGGCCATTGGTGTTGGTGGTGCTGATGCCGTCGACGTTATGGCCGACTTGCCATGGGAATTAAAGGCGCCAAAGATTATTGGTGTCAAGTTGACTGGTAAATTGTCTGGTTGGACTGCTCCAAAGGATGTTATCTTGAAGGTTGCTGGTATCTTGACTGTTAAAGGTGGTACTGGCGCTATTGTCGAATATTTCGGTGAAGGTGTTGAAGCCTTGAGTTGTACTGGTATGGGTACCATTTGTAACATGGGTGCCGAAATCGGTGCTACTACCTCCGTCTTCCCAATGAACGAACGAATGGCTGATTATTTGGATGCTACCAGACGAGGTCGAATTGCTGAATTCGCCAAGTTGTATCCAGAATACTTGAAGGCTGATGAAGGTTGTGAATATGATCAAGTCATTGAAATCGATTTGAACGAATTGGAACCACATGTCAATGGTCCATACACTCCAGATTTGGCCACTCCAATCTCCAAATTGAAGGATGTTGCAGTTGAAAAAGATTGGCCACTTGAAGTCAAGGTTGGTTTGATTGGTTCTTGTACCAACTCTTCTTATGAAGATATGACCCGATCTGCCAACATTGCTATTGATGCTATGGCTCACGGGGTGCAATCCAAGTCATTATTCACTGTTACTCCAGGTTCTGAACAAGTGCGAGCTACTATTGAACGAGATGGTCAATTGCAAACTTTTTTGGACTTTGGTGGTATTGTTTTGGCCAATGCTTGTGGTCCATGTATTGGTCAATGGGACCGACAAGATGTTAAGAAGGGTGAAAAGAATACTATTGTTTCTTCTTATAACAGAAATTTCACTGGTCGAAACGATTCTAATCCAGCTACTCACTCATTTGTCACCTCTCCAGATTTGGTCACCGCATTTGCCATTGCTGGTGACTTGCGATTCAATCCAATCACTGATACCTTGAAGGATAAGGATGGTAAAGAATTTAAGTTGCAAGAACCACAAGGTGAAAGCTTGCCAGCTCGAGGCTATGCTACTGGTGTGGACACCTATACTCCTCCACCACAAGATCGATCTCAAGTAACTGTTAAGATTGATCCAAGTTCCGACCGATTGGAAAAATTATCTCCATTCAGTGCTTGGGATGGTAAGAACATCACCAATGCTCCAATTTTGATCAAGACTTTGGGTAAATGTACCACCGATTCTATTTCCTCTGCTGGCCCATGGTTGAAATACCGAGGTCACTTGACCAACATTTCTCAAAATACCTTGATTGCTGCTTATAACGCTGAAAATGGTGAAACCAACAATGTTAAGAATCAAGAAACCGGTGAACGAGGTACTGTTCCAGATACCGCTGCTTACTATAGAGACCACCACATCCCATGGGTTGTTGTTGCTGATCATAACTATGGTGAAGGTTCATCTCGAGAACATGCTGCTTTGCAACCACGATTCTTGGGTGGCCGAGCTGTCATTGCTAGATCTTTGGCCCGAATTCACGAAACTAACTTGAAGAAGCAAGGTATGTTGCCGTTGACTTTTGTTAACGAAGCTGATTACGATAAGATCAACCCAGACGATCGTGTCGATATCGTTGGTTTGACTGAGATTGCCCCAGGCAAGAACGTGAAGTTGGTTGTTCATCCAAAGGAAGGTGCTGCTTGGGAAACTGAATTGGCTCATAGTTACAACTCTGAACAAATTGAATGGTTCAAGTATGGCTCTGCTTTGAACAAAATGGCTGCTTCAAAGAAGTAAAAAGTATTAAAAAAAAAAAAAAAAAAAAAAATAGCTGTAATTAAAAAAAAAAAACAACACAATAATAATAATAATGAAATAGTTTATTAATGTAATAATGAATGGTCTTGTATGAAAAATTAAAATTAGTGCTTTTTTGTCATTTTCATGTAGCGTCCAATTTTTGGTTCTGTAACGATATCACTGCTTGTACCCCCAAACCCATCGGGCCATAGCCGGTCCGATGTATATCAAGATAGTGCTTAAAGCATATTCAAGCCTATATATATTCTATATTCATGTACCAATTCTCTTCTGCTTCCTCACTCAATATAGTGAGGAAATCTATTCTAATAAACTTTGTCTGTTATACTACAAAACCTCTTCTATCAGCTATATACAGCTATATCAAGCCTGTAAACAAGTTACAGCACTTCATCACGTTGGGAGTTAAGACCTAGCTAGACAGATATTGTTATAGGTTCCGTGATCGTGCGGCGGCATTAAGTTTATTTTTATTTGTCATTATAGAGTTGCCAAGGAATGGCACCGTAGATTGATTTCCAATGGCAGTTAACAATTATTGATAGATCTACAGTGATCAGATATAACTATTAGATGGATATTATTTAACCGATCAAACAATCAAGGTTTGACAATAATAATCTCGATAATAAACAAGAACAGAAAAAAAAAAAAAAAAAAAAAAAAAAAAAAAAAAAAAAAAAAAAAAAAAAAAAAAAAAAAAAAAAAAAAAAAAAAAAAAAAATTATTATTATAATAATTAGACAATGTACACAAAAAAAACTAGACAAACTATATAAACAAATTCTTTTCCAAAAATAATACAAAAACAAATAGCAAATTCTTTTTCTCTTTTTTTCTTTAGTACTCTTTATAATTCATCAGACTTCATAAGGAACGTTTTTATCTTTTTCTTCTTTTTTTTTCCTTCATAACGTGCGTGAATACAATAAATATTCATAATAAATCAGTTTACGAGAACCAAAAGCCAAAAGCCAAAAAAAAAAAAATTTGAAAAGAAAAGCAGCAGATAATAAAAAATATAATAGATATAATGAAAATAAAAATAATATTCTAATAGTAACACTGAGAGATATGATAGAAATATAATAACAAACTCTCTCACAAGGTTAAAACAACCAGTCCTTGAGCCTTAAATTTTAAAAATTTTTTTTTTTTCTTTTTTCATCTCAATCTTGCTTCTTCTTTCTTTCTTTTTTGTTACAACTATCGGTAATAACCTTGAGCCATTGTGGCAGCAGCTTGAGCAGGACTTGCACCAGTTGGTTGTCCAGGAGTACCAGCATTAGAACCATGTGGAGGTGGAGGTGGTAAACCTGGATTCGACCCTTGACTAATTGACCGCTGCGGTGGTGGTCCTCCTGGTTGATGGTGAGGAGGTGGTGGTTGTTGTCCTGGAGGTGGCAGTGGCTGCTGAGGATGCGGTGGCATAGCATACATCGGCATCGGCGGAGGTGGTGGAGCTGGTGGCCCACCTGGAGTACCAACTACGGCAGCAGTCGCGTTGGAATGGCCATAATCAGCACTATACTTTGAAATAATTTTTTTCAACGCATGTGGTAAAATCTTCCATGGGAACACCTTGACATCTTTTTCAATGTTTCGAGGCTTTGGAGCAGAGAAACTCATAATTAATCGGAAAAAGTTACCAGATTCTGCTTTACCCTTTGACACAGTCAATGGATGATACCCTTCCAGATTTCGTCGAATTCGATTCTTTTCCTCCACAGTAAACTTGGTGTTAACCAGTTGTTCCAATAAATAAATACAATCAACACTAGTAACAAAACATTCTTGCCGTTCTTCCCACCAAATACATGATATACATGGAGTATTCGACGTATATTTGGATGCATCCAATGGGAAAAATTCCGCCGAAATCACCGCACCTCGTTGCTGTCGAGTAAATTGAACTAGACGACGCTTGTTGTGCCATTCTTCTATTGTCCAGCTTTGGACAAGTGACTCTAATTGACCAGTGATTAATTCTAAACTTGCTCTAAATTGGGGGCTTGCCAACATGGCATCATGTTGTTGCTGACTTGTCATGCCAGAACCATGGCCATGAACGGCTGCATTGCCACCTAATGAGGTGGCTGCCTGTGACAAAGCAGTTGTACGAACCAACTGTGGCGCCGGACCCGCTGGTATACCACTCATATCATATCGTGACGGCATACCACCACCCATTCCATAAGAATGTTGAGGCATTGACGGTAAATAATATGAAGTTGGTGGCATATGGTACATTGCTGCCGCTGCCGCTGCTGCCGCTGCTGCATTATTGGGCTGGTTTGGATTATTTGAATCTTGTTGCATCCATTCCGAATTTTGTTGTGGTTGTGGTTGTGGTTGCTGTTGCGGCTGCGGCGGCGGTGGCTGCTGTTGATGAGCTTGTGGATTTTGCTGTTGATAAGCTTGCTGTTGATTCTCATAATAATTACTACCATCTTCATTACTATATTGAGGATAATGTTGATAATAAAACGGGAATGGAGGTGGCGGTGGATGTTGGCCTGGTTGACCGCCCCGAGCTTGTGGTGGTGGCTGTTGTTGTTGTTGAGGAGCAACGTGTGATGGTTGCGAACTTGGAGGCTGAGGAGGGGGTTGTTGATTTGGTTGTGGTGTTGATTGATTTGGGTTTGATGGAGTAGCATGACCAGTAGCAGGAGTTGATGTCGGTGATGGTGGTTGAGCTGAAGTAGCAGTGGCGCCAGTGTTAGTTGGTGGTGGACCGCCACCACCCGCCGCACCAGTAGCCGATCGATACAAATCATCAATAGATGGTTTCCCATCATAGTCAGATGTAGCACCTGATGGCGGTGGTTGTTGTTGTGTTACTGCTGCAGCCGCGGCGCCTCCTGGTGTCGCCCCGGGAGCTGTTGGATCGGGTTTGATGTCTTGACCGCTAGCAACAGCCGCATTGTTGGATGGTGATTGCCGGTCATCATCATTATAGCTAAAACTTTGTAAAAAAACAGCTGTTTCTTCCTTACTACCAAATTGATCCAATATTGTTAATTGACTATTCACCGTCTTTGCTGCATCTAATCGTTGTGGGATTTCTACTGACACCACAAACTGCTCTGGATCTTGTGTTGGGTTGGCCTGAGCTATTGCTGACCTGCTAGATCCGAATACTATTTGATATCGATGTCGCTGTAGGATATCATTTGCTGTTAATGGTCCATTTGGCGCAATATATACATCAAATATCTCTTTTTCGACACCCGCCGTTTTAGACTGTCCTGTGATTCGAGGTGGTTGTGTTGCGGACATTGTAACAGATTATTGTTGGTTCTTTTTTTATTTACTACAGTAACAAGTTTTTAGTTGCTGTTTCGAAAATATAGTATTCTTCTTTTTTTTTTCAACTAAAATATTTTGTTAGTCATTTCTTCTTTGGTTGAGGTTGGAATCCAATAAGTCAATTAACCAAAATATCATATGGTTAGATCTGTTGATATCCCCTCAGCTATGTCTTGTTTTTCTTATATTATCCTCAATAAATCAAATCATTCCAATATTTTCAAATCAACGGAATCACTTAAATGTTATTGACAATTCCAAACAATGCAAAAGCCAGAAAAAAAATAAAAAGAGTTTAAACTTACCTCAATAAGATTCTAATAAAGTATTTGTCGAGATCGATAAAAAACGAAAAAAGTCGAACAATTAAAAATAAAAATAAACAAAAAAAAAATAAAGTCTATCGTGAAGAGAGAATAAAAAAATAAGTTTGCTGAAAAGACAAGAATCGAAAAGCTCGTATGTTGAATTTGGTATCCTAATTTTTTTTCCCCCGTTATCCTCTTATATTTGTGTTGATGAACAAACAAACCTATGTCGTAGTAATATAATATAATAAAGAGTGATAAAAATCTAATTCAACTCTTTAAATCTCTTCTTCTTTTTTTCTAAACCCCAAAAAGCGCAAAAGAATAAATAATATATAAAATAAAAATATTAGAAAAAAAAAAAAAAAAAAAGATTTCGATGAATTGAAAAAAATCAAAAAGTTGGTGGAAATGAAGGAAATAAAAAAGAAAACTTTCTTTTCAGTCAAATGGAAAAATAAAGTGGTTTAAGTTTTTTTTTTTTTTTTTTTTTTGTCGTTGTTTTAAAAGAAGTAAAAAAAAATTGGAAATTTTTTGTTCACACTTTGCTTTTTTTTTTTTTTTTTTTGACCTAGTTTTTTTTGTCTCTTATTAAAATGTTTCAATAGAGGCAAAAAAATTCAGAACAAAAAAGTAAAGACAAAATAGAAGATGGAAATAAAAAAGAAAATCCTCTTAACAATCAATGAAAATAAATATCAATTAGTCCAAAGTGCAAAAACTTCTAAAAGTGCTGGTAACTTATTGTGTTGAAATTAAAGTAAATACCTTGAGATCCTCTCTAATGACCTAATGGTTTTTTAGTCTTTTAAATTTTTTTTTTTTTATCGATCGTCAACGGTTGAAATGAATAAACTGAATCTATTTATGTATATTTTTGGTGGGTGAAAAAAATAAAAATTGACATGCAGGAAATAAAATTCATCAAACCAGATTTGGGTATTAAACTCAAACAAAAACTTAAGCACAACGCAAAGTATTAAGTGTTTTGCTTGAAATCGAAGATGTGAAATAAAAAAAGAACTTGTTCAGCTGAAAAAAAGCGAGAAAGAGTTGAGAAGGAATGGGTTAAAGGAATTAACAGTATTAGAGAGAAAAAGATAAGAGAGAATTGTCCAAATAAATGTAACCAACAAAAAAAAAAGAAAAAAAATCAATCCAAACAACGGAGGAAAGAGAGCTGACCTTGAATAATGCTTTTCCACCGGCAATAGTTTTTTTTTTTTTTTTTTTGGTTTACTGAAGCCGACCGGCAAATAAAAATCATGACTTCAACTTTTTAATAATAGCACTTATTAGTTGCTTTCATCCTTACCTTTCTTCCTTCCTTCTCCATTACATAAGCAAAAAAAAAAAAAGCAGCTATTTTGCCATCAATTGTTTGTTTTGGATGTATATGGTACCAGAAAAAGACTTATTTGGTTTAAGCTATCGATTCTATCTTGAATTTTTTTGCTATTTTCCGTATATTGATTCTTCTATTAAAACAATTGTATAAAATGATTTAGTAGACAATAAGTTTAGAGTAACGCACAAAATAACTTGAGTCGTGGACCTGCGCTGCGGATCGCTCATGCAAATGAATATTAAAATGCCAGCCACCATTCACTCGTTCATTTTTAAAAGACTGAAGGTTATTTGTAGGTTTGTATTTTTTTTTGTTTTTTGTTTTTTAATTGTAATAACATAAGGCCGGCAGCATCAATTGTGACCTCAGCAATTAATCCCACATTTCCAATGATTTCAATTATGTAAGCTTTTCAGCCAGTGTATTTGATGAAAGTTGCGGTATTGCCTCTTTATTACTAACAGTCTGCATTAATACCGAATGTTTTTTTTTTTTCTTTCTCCTATATATCAAATCTTTGTCTACCGTTGCCATATCATGGATTAATGGCACTTTCGGTTTCTTTTATTTTTCTTCTCTAAAGTCACATACTAGCACTGCTTTCTTTTTGCATGTTTCTCTTTGTCTCTTTTTTATCCAGAATAAGAGTTCAATTGTCACCACTGCAGATTTCAGTTTCCTACGCTTTAAAACTATCACTTAATCAACATTTTTTCATTTCACACCGTCATACATTGTGATTTTTTGCTTGCAAAAATGTTATTAAATATTGGGCGCAAAAGAAAAAAAAAAAAAAAAAAAAAAAAAAACAGGTATGCGGCCGTTACTTTTTCTCCAGAATCTATTGTAAAAAAGCACTGGCAATCTTTACTGTTATTATCCAGTTGTTTTCGGTGGTCGTTGTTCCGATCTTAGATAGTAAATAAAGGTGGATATCAGCTTAAAATAACTGGCAAAGTCCGACCTTCCGACAATATGCCCGTCCAAACACAAAGTAGAGCCTCAATATCCTTCATACGGTAGCTAACAGCTTGTACAATTCCTGCTCATCCATCCAGTGGTGCCGACGTTCCAGTAAACAAGAAAAATTTTAACCCGACCGGTCAGATTTGCGTGGGATGATCAGGAAAAAGAAAATAAAGAAACTCAATGCGGCGCAGTGCGAATTCACTCGGTGCAGAAATAACTTATTACAATAAAACCAATGATTAAGTAATGAATAACAACCGAAAAAAAAAAACAGTAGAATGACGGATTGAAATTCTTTTTTTGGATTCACCAACAATGCTCTTCTAGCTTCAAGGGTTAAAAATAATAAAATTCAGCAACTTGAAACGGTGAGAATCCAATTAGTCGTAGTTAAATAAACTTTTATTCAAAAAAAACTCGACAAGGTAAGTGTACCAAGGAAAAAAAAAATTTAAAAACAAAAAAAAAATTAAGCCGTGAAATCAATTTCTTGCTGCAATAAGTTTGTTTTTTGTCACATCATCATCATTAAATTTATAAAAATTCAAAAAAAAAAATTCAATAAATCACCATTTTTAATTCAAAAAGCACAAAACACGAACCCCTCATAATTATCGTTTATGTTTGTTAATGTACATTTTGAAACTAATGTTCAGTCAATTGTATGAGATCCCTGATTTTAATTTTTGAGTACACTTTCTGTGTCAAGTTTCTTACTTATATTAAAGCGATGGATTTTGTTGCAAATTTTAGCGGCGTATTAAAACTGTTGCTGCTGCTAATCTGTAGACTTGTCTGATAGCTTTAATGTGCCATTTTTGGCGAGGGGTTTAAGAGCGCATAAGGTATAGCCTATTGTTTAGAAGCCTAAAGGTAGACTTAGAAACAAACTAATGGCTTGCGCTGCGTAAAAGCCCAGATTGTAAGCTAGACAGACGTGAGTGCATCTGAAATTAACCCGCGGGGGGAGGGGGCCAAAGGTTTTTGATACAAAAATTTTTTAAAAGTTTGAATCATTGATCATCAGTAACCGATCGGAGCATAATATGGTGACAGCTTTCGTTCCAGAAAAAAAAAAAAAAAAAAAAAAAAAGGTATAAGCAGTTGCAGGTTAAAGTTGATGGAGGTGACTGATAGACTGTGTAAGAATAGTGTGGTAATTGTTTAACATTAAAATTCCGGTGTGGCGGTATTTACTGAAAGACTAAATACAGACAGCCAGATGGTATAAATGAAATCAGGTTGATTGTCACAGTCGTTTATTTCTTCGTGTGCAACAGGCGCAATTGATGTAATCGATATAAACCTAGTGTTGTAACTTTAATAAAAAATTTCAAAACTTTGACTTTACCAACAGATGTTGAAAATTATTAAATTGATTCCAATAATACAGGATTGAGAGACGCCTTTTTTAATATCTGATGGCGTTTAATAATAAAAATTTCAAGTTTTACTTCGTTAGTTGCAAGAAGCCAATTTAATTTCTATTCCATAAATAGTCGTTATGACTATTATTTATTGTACAATCACCGGTCGCCACTTAATCACTCCAATGCGTATCAAAGTATTACCTTTTTGTAATAAAGTTACTGACTAAAAAATTTTACCAATTTGGAAGCAGGAGTATTGCAAAAAGAAATACACGCAGTCAATAATACTCATAGTTCGAATTTCTTTGCACTAAAGTTTGAAAGAGAATGGCTAAATTTAGTAATAATAAAAAAAGACTTTCGTTTGAATGAGGTATCATAGAGAAACTTGAATAGTGAATATAAGAAGCTTATACGGTGAATAAGCGGTAGGCGGTTGACGCTGTAGCTTAAGAAAATTTCATTTAAGTGCTTTATGTGTTAGCGGTATCTTGATTGTTTTTAAAAGAATTATTCCTGAACTCAAAAAATTTCATACTATAAGGTTAATAACGCCACATAAATCACCGTAAACTTGTAAACTTGTAACTTTTTTTAAAGATTTATAGGCCATCTCAGCCTTTTCTTACGGTCTTAGAACTCATCTCAGTAAAATTATGCCGATAAATATGAAGCATGCAGCCCAACTCAGAACGCTGGTTTTGTCTTTGATTCTAATGATTAAAACAAAAACAAAAAGTTGATAGATGCGGGAGATGAGATCCTAGACTGCGTCAAGCTTTTAAAGTCTACTTCAGATTCAGGGACCGGCCGCTTGCTGGGCTTTGGCAGATCTTGGTGTGTTAGACTACCGGCGATTTTGGTTCACCTCCCGTCCGTACAGCGGGGACGTACTTTGATCGAGGGTCCCAACACAAGAAACTTTAAGCCTACACTTTTGATCACTGATAACTCAAACCAACACACAACATTCCTTTTGAAACACCGATTTAAATTAACAACTCCAATTGTCTGATAATCTTTGTGTTGGAATTTTGGGTTCGCAATATTACTTGCAGCAATTAATTGTTGGACGTTGTTGTGGAGTGAATAATAGTAATTGTTAGGGCATACTGATGGGGAATTCAGAAGAGTAATTCTGGCTCAGCGCTTGTTGCAATTCTAATTTGACTTAAATGTAGTAAATTCGTGGGAGTCGTCAAAAAGTCAAGTTCGGGAATGTGTGAGATTTCCTAAAAGGTATCGGGAGGCCGGTGTTGCGACTTTTCTTGCTTTTGTATTGTTTGGGTTCTTCAAAACCACGTCCCTCGACAACCGACAGTCCAAACTGTCCTGGTATTAAGATACTCAGATTGTAAGATGTTATGATATTAGCCGCCATGGCGTATTACACTACGTAGTTTTGTTGCAAAAGCTAGTTAGCAATTGACTACATACTAACTCCAGTCTTGTATATAGGGTATCCCTGTAATATAGCGTAGCAACTCCTTATAGTTATGGTTTATATTTTTGAAAAAGCACATTTTAAAGCTGTTACGCTTCGAATAAACTTTACATCTTGAAATTTTCCAGTTATACAATATGAGTAACGCAGCTTTCATGAACTTGAGAAGACAAATCAACATTGCTTACCAAAAAAGAAAAAGAAAAAAACATAGCGAAGAATTTAGTGGGTGCAAAACCAGCATCAGATACTATCTTAAATTGTAGACCTTATTTAGCTTACTTAAGTTTTTGAGATCTTTCTATTAAAACAGGGGTCCCATTTTGCATTGCATCCAAAATACATGTAAGCTTACGTGATAATATTATTTTCAGATACATACATAAATTAATAATAACTTATGTGGGATCGTAAAAACTGATTATTGCGTAATTGGATCTATAAAAATTTACTGTGTGCATCTACATGAATAGATAGGCCGTCAGCATGGTGTGGTTGTTATTCAAGGAAGCAAACAATCATAAGGACACTTCTTCCTAGAACCTCTTGAAACACTTTGACAGAAACAATAGTTTTTTATCGATACGAAACGTTTTATCTAAAGAGATAAAAAAAAAGTTTTATAGATAATAGGTTTTAAAAACAATGGATGCTGATAATCACTCCGATATATTCATGATTTTAAAGATCCTATTGATTTTAGTGGTTGATTCACGTACACACTAGATAGAAGTGTTGGAGGAGTGCAGAGGTGCTACTTTCATGTTATTCTTTTAAAAATACATCCTTTACCAAAATCCAATATCTTTTTTTTTTTTCATACACTCGAGACCTCTTTTGTTTGGATGCTCAGCTTCAAAGGACACGGCACCCATGCGGATTTCTTCTCGGCTAGGTTTTTTGTTTTTGTTTTGCAGTCACAAGTTCAAATATCCTTTTACCTCCCTATAACACAGCTATATATGATTAAAAGCTAGAAGCAAGAATTGTTTTCCATGTTGTAGAAAAAATACTGTGCTACACAACGTTATAGCTCAAATAATTATAATCGACAATCATCACCATTGTGTCAAACAAGTCTGATAATCAATTAAAAATCGATGTATGATTCAGGTTGAAGCAATGGGCAATGCGTTAGGTTCACCGGCTTTGTCTGATATCTTAAATCAATACAGTATAAGTTATCTTATTGATCATATTATACCTCAATAAGCGTAGGCGTAGATTTCCAAGACACTCTGTAGAAACCTTTTTTTTTTTATCGATACGCGTATTTTAAATTTTGTGATCAAATCTTTAATACACAAACAATCGACGATCATTTTTTTTTTTTTTTCCTCACAGAATACAACCAGTTACATAAGCTGTTCTGCAATAATCATTCACATAACAATAGATAATGATTCAATTACTCAGTATTCCCGGCAATGAGTACTAAAGGCCCCGCTTTTTGGTACAAGAAAGATAATAATGAATCAGGGTTTCGGGGGCCGTTTGTTATTTACCAAAAACAAGACAGTTTTAACGTAGAGCTTTTTTAAACGACCACAGTATATATGCTGATGCAAAATTTCCGGTCGCCGTGAATGTGGGATTTGTAGTAATTAATACATATAAGTTGAACTGTTGTTTGAAACTCATTTTAATATACATTTTTCTATTGATTCAACACTTCTTTTTTGTAAAGGTATTATTATATTGATGGATAGGTTTTATGATATTGGGACCTTTTTAAGTAAGAGGAAAAATTACGGTTTAGGATCTCAATTGTTCAACTTTGATTGACTTTTTAAAAGTATAGTTCCAACGCCCTAGATTATCAGATCAAAGATCAACAGGAGATAAAACTCAACTGCGAAATTTACACACAAGCCTACAAGACAAAGTCAAATTATACATCAGATCCAAATTTCTGGAGCACAAGCTTAAAAACAAGCAACTTACGCCTGGATGATCTTATATGTTCCACTGTCTCAGTTTTTATTCTGGCTGGCAATGCGCAGAAGCTTCTATTGTTTGGAAATCACAGTAAACGTAATAACACCCACCCCAAGGTGAAGAAAAAAAAAAAAAAAAAAAATTGATCGCCGATTGTTGATGTATTAAAAATTTGATCACAAAATTTACAATTAAGTTCTGATCATGTAGTAGCGGAAATCGCCGTGTATAACAATAGGTATAGACATTGAATTTATAAGAATAAAAATTCATAGTATTATATAAATAAAGCCAGATGAACTTGTGCGTAGTAGTTTTCAACCGACTGATTAGCCTTTTTCAATGGAATTACCGTTTTTAAATTGGCCTTAAGCTTACTACGACTTGTATAGAGCTAAGCTTAAATATGCCTAACCTTGGTTACTGTTATACAGAGAAAAATTTCGTAACTTCTAGATCATAACGCACGTTAACCCACCACAGTCGGAGACATTGCTCTTTTCAGAACTAAGGCATAGGAAACACCTGCACTATTCATCGCCAATTTCTATGGCAACAATGCCGGAAAACTGGAACAGTATATAAGCTTACTTCTTGAGCAAATTGCCATTGGCAATGAGCAAAATAATAGTTTATGTAAACTCGCAATGGGATTTGCCAACAAAGACCGCGTGCATTACAAGAAAATTATTTTCACAAATTTGAACTATTTTTAAGCCACAAGATGCTCATTTAATTGGCTGAGACACATTGAAGCGATCTGCGGTTGTATAAACGCCTCCTAGTGCACCAAGTATGCTGAAGACCTAAGTCGGATTTCTGTTTTTCGATCAGTGTATTTTTTTTTTAATTCTTTTTTTTTTTTTTACAGTATACCACCGCGATGGCCTTTGAAGGCTTTTGGATGGATGGAAAGCCGGAACGGAGGGTCCGTTAAAAGTTTGTTTCGGACCCATGGATAACATGATTACCATTTTGCAAACAAATAATAACCTCTAAGTATGTATAGGCTTATTTTCAATCCCATTTATTACTGTTATTATAGCAAAAAGTTCCTTATACGGTTGTATAAACTGCGTGATATTATTTTTACATAGGCGTATGGATCGGGGCTCCGAGAAAGCGGAATTTAAGCATAAGGTCATCATAAGAAGCATTCCCTTCGCTGGCGCTCGCTACGGTATAATACACTGCATCGAAAGCATTGCTCGTATACTAAGATAGCATACATACCTGTATAGACAAAGCCACTTTTGTTTTCTTTTCTTATATACTCCCGGTACGGCCCGATGAATAATCTATGATAAAATATTATAGCCGACATACCTTATTATGCTTAAGCTTGGTTGTTGCTTTGTTAGCAATTGTCTATAGGTTATGATAAAATTGGGATGGTTATCACGATCTGGACAAAATCATTCATTCATTGATTAATTCCTTTTTTTTTTTTTTTTTTTTTTTTTTTTTTTTTTTTTTTTCTTTCTTTCTTGTTTTGTATACAATTAGATGTAAATTATTATACTTATAATTGGATAAGAATTTATGATTTGCGTAATAGCACTGCGCTAAACTTTAATGTTTTTCGTATCACTTACTTATCTCTTATTTGGTCGTATTGTCTACATAGCCATCCTATTATGCGTTATAATCATACAATTATTCAATAAGCCCATCGCGCGATTTTATTTGGCCGCAATTACATAATTTTTACGATTGTATTTTATTTTTTATAAGGAAATAACCTCATTCCCACAAAAAAAAAAAAAAAAAAAAAAAAAATTGTTTTTGCAATCATTGAGCTTATAATGTGAATTATTTTGTCAAGTTTTTTATAGCTGTGGTATATCAACATTACATGTGAACTAAGTAATCTCGAGCGATCATCTCAAATTTAGTTCAACTGTCAGTCAAAATATGGCTCGGTGCGTCTAGCCTCATCATGTAAACTTATTAAATGATGATTTCGAAAATCTGTAAGGGGCTCTCAATCTCTAAGTCAAGACTGAGTTGAAACAATTCAATAGAAGTTTGACCTCCCTATTATAATGGTAGGGGGTGACTATGTAAGCTTAAAAATTGTGCTTAGAAATCCTACACTGACCGAGTTTGTCATTAAAAACATGAATCGGAACCAAGCTCAAGCAAGATAAACAATTGGCTTTAAAAAAATATTAAAATCCATCTTAACTTTCTATCAAGTTCCAAGAGGGTCAAAACAAGTTTTTTATCTTGAAACCCCACCCAAGTGTTTTGAACAATTACGGTTAACATAATTCACATAAGGCTATGCTCATTAAATGCAATACTAAGCACATCTTCTGATAACTTGTTTTCGATTAAATTAAATGAAGCCGGTGCGTATGACATTGGATAAGCCGGTATCACAGGCCAGTCAATTGTTAATTGTATAAAATTAGTATTAAAAACTATGAGCGGGTTAGTATTTCCCACTCTAGGTTGCAAACGATGTTAAAAATTGTTGAGAATTTTACTGAGAGGAAACCTTGCCCAGTTAATTTAAGATCTTAACTGTAGAAAGTCTCAGTTCCAGCTTTTATATATATCAGATGCTATATTATAGTCACGGCATTTATATAGATACTGGATGAATACAAAAATATGCAATGATGCTTTTAAGAAACTTTGAAAACGTGTTCATTAACATTTGAAGGTTTTTGTGTGTTCAAAATTTAAGACACACAGCAAATAATTAAAAATAGCCAATTCCAGATCTAAGTAAGGCTAAACTGGAGGTTTATCTTTGACTTGGGATCCGTGTATTTGTAAATGTTTTTCTTTCTTCCTTTCTTTCTTTCTTTTCTGCCATATCGTAATCAATTAAAGAGAATTTTTCCGCGAGAATCAGACATTGCCTAACACAAACTCCCGCTCCATATATGTGTCATCCGAAAGTAGCGATTGTGAATACACTTTAAAATTAGTTACAATAACTGTTACAAAAACCACCGAAGATAATAAATAAATAGTGCATATGATAAACTTTGGAGAGGACTCAGCCTGTACCAGAAAAAGCGAGACTGGAATTCAAAGTAACCTCACACTGTAGTGACCTTATATAATATCAATGAAATTTGCAGCTATTTGAATCCGTCGCTACAATACTTTTCCTCGTTCATCGTAGTTAACCCACGTCATCAATACGCAACTATATAATTATGTGGCTCCATAGTCGCCTGTTTTATCTTTTTATCCGCATCTCAGTTTAATTATGGATAAACGCCAGTCTTTTTGTAAAAAACCGAATTTTTTTACTTTCTTGCACTCAGATCTGCCGGATCTGCATAAAACATATTCGCCGCATAACGTGCGGCATATTATTGCGTTGTAGAGGTCAGCCTGTTCAGTAAGCTAGATGACAAGTATGGTAATTAAAATCGAATATTGATGCACTTGAAAACAAAAAGAATGAAATAAAAACCTTTTTGTACTCTGTTTTTTTCCTATGAGACGACGATTCAACTTATTGTTTATGCCCGACACGTATATGCTAATAGTTGTAACGCCGAACAAAACAACTAAATTAAATATAATTTATTGATTTTTTCGGTTCTCTTTAAAGTTAATGAGCTTACTTACATGTAAGTATACGCCGAAACCTCGCGGAGAGCGTTCTAGTGCCTGTCTGAGATTACTAATTTTTTTTTTATTTTTTTTAAAAGAAAACTAACCTTTATAGACTTTACTATTTTAAAAGCTTATCTTGATGGTCTATTTTGACAAATGCAAACCTCTTTTGATTCCTGTTACAATCATTGCGATAATTACCTGCTTGTTTCTATTTTCGGTCAGACTTATGATTGCAATGTATAAGACTTGCGAGAGACATTGCTGAATAACTTTAGGTAATTAAGCTATTAGGTTCTTCATTTGGGGTTCTGAGATCTAGGGGGCATCCAAGATTAACAGGCTGGCTTGAATAAAACACTGACTAAAGTTTAAATTTTCATGACCATCCCTATAGATGTATTTGGAATGTTGCTATCTACCAAATGATTTTCGAGCCACAGGGAAGGGAAAATTTTGACTTGGTAGATATAAATTGGATCTATAATACTTCAAAGCTTTTTTTTTTTTAATTACAAAAAAATAAAAAAAAATAAATGGAACTTCGGCCCCATATCTCGTGCTTAAATTTTTGAGCGTGTGTTATCAATTTACTTCATCTAAATATATATGTGATAGATAAGAAACTGCAGCATGCTTCCCTTCTCTATAAGTTCTCCTTTATACATCGATGTTTTCACTAGATAGCCTAAATGAAGCATTTGATAATAAAGAATAAGCTTGGCTAGATGCGTATGCTAATTTTTCGAGAAAGTTTTTATATAAAAAGATACCTTATTACACAGCAAATAAATTTGCAGCAGATTTTGTCGCAAAAATCAGGAATCAGGGCGGACCACAATATACACGCCAAACAAGTGTCGGATTTTTAGGCCTTATTGGGATGTATTACCGACCAATCTATACCAACAAAGAGAGAAGCTTTCCCGCCATGTTTGTATAACCTTGTAAACTTTTACTACAACCAAACAAACTGCTATAATCAAATCCCAAATCCCAAATTACACTATTACTGTGATTGAGAGTCACTTTACTACACAACCT
>JAJLUN010000116.1:15862-51287 GCA_030564365.1 Blastobotrys arbuscula | reverse complement strand
AATTGAAAAAAAAAAAACGGCTTCCGTGCTGCTATAGTATGTTAAATATATTATGAAATTGAAAAAAAAAAAAAAAAAGCTGCAGTTGTCCAAAAAGTAAAAGTATCAACCAGGGCTACTAAAGTGAGTCTTGGTAAATTGTTCTTCACAGCACCAAAAAAGATACTAAGCAAACTAGTACAGTATAGAATGGGACATGCATTTGTGGGAGCTCACTACTCAGACCTAAGTGGAGGTAACAGTGTAGAGCGACGCCGCTGTCCGTGCGGAAAATCTGAAACAATCAGCCACATTATATTGGCATGCAAAATATTAGCGCCGCAGCGGAAAAAATTACGGCTGATTTCAAAAACAATGAAATTAAGCACACTATTGAATAGTGAGAAGGGGATGACAGCAATGATGGAATTTATCGGGGAAGATAACCGGTATCAGGGTGAAGAGGACAGGTATTAATTGGGATTTTATTATATCATTTTTTATTATTAATATGATCAAAAAAAAAAAATTTACTATTTACATCTTGTAACACCAAAAGTCAAAGGCAGTATTTCGAAATGATTTACGAGCAGTTCCCGGGCAGTATTTCTCCTAGGGGATTTCGGTATGAGTATTTTGAATCATTAATTTGAAGTCGGAAAAAAGGACTTGAACTGAAAACAGGGCACCAATGACTACTGTGGATGGCACAATTGAACATTATTATTATTTTTTAGTATAATTAGAATAGCTTTATGTATATTACAAACCCAGCAGGTCTCTTTGCTACTTATTAGCGGGCCTGGATAAAATAAATGGTATCTCACTGACTCCTAGTGCTCACTTATTGTTTCATTGACGGACGGATCATGCGTTTATTATTAGCTAACTTTAGCACAGGTTTTCAGAAATTATTTTTTATCAAGTTCTCAACCGGGGCACGATGAATAGTTTGTCGTGGTAAATATTGAGCCGCATTTTAAGTGGCTTGTGTCTTAATTAAATTTAAAAAAGTTTTTATGAGACTGAACTGTTTTTTTTTGTACAATATTCATCGGTTTGTACTGGTGGAACTTGACTATGAGCCTTTTAGAATTATACTGATTGAAGCCGCTGCGTTTTATGTACCCTTTTCGGTGATATGGCTAGCATCTATTGTTTCGCGTTATTAGTTCAATATTTGTAGGTGTACCCATATGATATGAAAAAGTTCTAGGCATCATAATACGATACAATTCAATATTTAATATTGCCCCGACCTAAACCATGGCAGCCCTCAAATCACATTAACAAAATAAAGCAAAATCTTATGCGTGGCGCTAACAGGCAGTAGCAGTCAGCACTCCTTTGTTATGACAGATTACGCTAAATAAACTATAGTTTCTTGGAAAATAGTACACCTGCTACTAAGAAGGACGCCTTGCGCACTCACCAATCCTTAAAACTAAATAATAACAAGATTATGAATTAAAAACTATTAGTTACAGAAAATATTAGCGAATAAAAAAATTCAATGTTTAAAAATGTTTTGTTCTGGGTAATACTACTACTACCTTTCAACCTCGTCATCCTCATTGACCAAACCACCTTGTTTACACAATGAATAGAACAAAGAGTCCTTTTTCTTTAGTAACTTATCCGGCTCATCAAATTCCGCAACTCTACCTTGGTCCAACACCACAATTCTACTACTGTCCATAATAGTCAATAATCGATGTGCAATGGTGATAACTGTTCGATCTTTGAATTCACTTCGAAGTGTCTCTTGAATGACTTTATCAGTTTCAACGTCGACTGCAGCAGTGGCTTCATCCAAAACCAACACTTTACTTGGTTTTAATAACGCACGAGCCAAACTCATTAACTGTCGTTGACCGACCGACAAATTAGACCCTCCTTCTTGCACTCTACCATCTAACTGATCAGTCATTGCTTCAACATGACCTTTCAAATGTGATAATTCTAAAGCTTGCCATAACTCTTCATCAGTACGTTTGAATTCTGGATCCAAGTTATCACGAACGGTACCTTCGAAACATTGTGCATCTTGTGGTAAAATACTTAGAGATTGCCGCAAATCTCGCAACCCAATACTTCTAGTATTGTAATTATCGATAGTAATATGCCCACCAGCAGCTTCAATAATTCTAAATAATGCCAAAGTTAGAGATGATTTCCCGGCGCCGGTTCTACCAACAATACCAATCTTTTCTTGTGGTTGGATATTCAAGTTGATGTTTTTCAAAACCAATGGCAGCTCTGGTCGATATCTGGCACTATAATCGTCAAAGTTAACGGCCCCTTCATCTGGCCAATAAGTTGGTGGTCGATTATTTTCAATAACTGCTGGAGCCTCACTTGGTAATTGTGAGTATTCCAAAATTCGTTCTACAGAAACAATATTAGTTTCAACTTCAACAGTTTGTCGAACAATCCAATTTAAAGATTGTGTAATTTGCAAAGCATATGACAATGACAAACCAACAATACCAGCCGTTAATTTCCCACTTGGCAATGAACTGACTGCCAAAGCAGAGGCGCTCAAAATGATAATACTACCAATAAATTCCAATCGAACTGCAAGCCATCGATTTGCACTAACAGTAGGGAAGTATGCCTGTAAGTTCAAATCAACTCGAGATTCATTAACAAATGAGAACCGTTTTTGTTGTTCATATGCGCGAATCGTGTCAATACCACCCAACGATTCTTGGAAGTGAGCATAAATTGGACTTTTTGAAACACTATCTAGTCGCTTCAATTCTCGACTAGTTTGTAAATAGTAACGTTGATAATACAAGTACAATCCAGCCAATGGAATAATCATAATCAAGAATTGTGGTGTTGAGAAAGTGATAACCAATAGGGTAAACATGACCTTGACAGAGTTACTAAAGAATTGACTAAAAGTTCTTGCCAATACTTGATCAACACGGTTGATATCATTGGAGAATCGATTGATAATTCGGCCAATTGGAGTGGTTTCAAAAAATGACATCGGTGCTTTCAAAACAGATTCCAACATTTTGTTATGTAGAATTCTTGCCGCATGGATAGCGCAATAAACCATCAACAAAATAGTTTGGATGACAATCATAGCACTGGCAGTAATACCAAATGCAGCATAGATACCTAAATATTTCCCAACGTGAGGATTTTCACCAGTTTCTGTGTTAATTTCTGACCAATGTTTCAACCAGATATTACCACCAACGTTGATACCTTGAGATAAAACCATAATAACCAAATACGCAATAACCCCTGGGATATATGATGCCTTAGCATATTCTTTATAAACACCCCATGAAACTTTACCCTTTTCAGAATGTTCTTTTAATTTATCTTGTCTAGCCTGTTCTTCTTCGTCTAATACTCTAGGTTTGGTAAAGCTTGCCATTGAAGCTCTTCTCAAAGTGTTATTCGAGGTAGTTCGTCGCAATTCATTGGTTTCATCATTGTTAGCGCCGGTATATGGCTGAACAACATCATCAACAACAATAGATTCTTCACCGTTTGCTTCCAAAGTTGTGGAGGAAGCACCCGATTCGATATTATTGTTTTTACCATATTCACTAATCAAATTATACAAGGCCCCCTTATGTTCCATAACTTGATCAAACGATCCAGATTCAACAATATTACCACTAGACACCATGAATATCTTGTCAGCTGTAGACAAAATTTGAATAGTATTGGTAGCCAAAATAACTGTTTTGGTGCCCAATAAACCAGTTTTACACAACAAATGATCAATTAAATGTTTTTTAACATGTTCATCAACTGCTGATAAAGGATCATCCAACAAGTAAACATCAGCTCGGGCATAAACAGCTCTTGCCAAACTTAATCGAGCCTTTTGACCACCAGATAATGAAATTCCCTTTTCACCAACCATAGTTTCATCACCATCTGGTAAAATCTTCAAATCATCAAGCAACGCACAGGATTGAATGGTCTCTTGATAGAATTCTGGATCATATTTACAACCAAACAAAATGTTATCCTTAACCGAAGCGTTCATAATCCATGCTTGTTGTGCAGCATATGCAACTTTACCATGAATTCGAACTCGACCTTCTGACTTGTATAATTCACCAAGCATGGATTTTAACAACGAAGTTTTACCAGCACCAACCCTACCAACAATACATAACAAATCGCTTTTATTAGCGGTCAAATCAATCTTGCTCAATGCGATTTTATATTCTGGTTTTCGTTCCCAAACAAAGGTAGCGTTTTCAATACAAACAGTCTCTTTACCTTGTTCAGATTGTCTTGGTAATCGCTCAACTGCATCTGGTTGTAATTCTTCACTCAACATGAAATCTGTTAATCGTTGAACAGAAACACTGGCTTCAATGATGGAAGTAACAACCATTGGAATAACAGATAATGGGAACGATAACAAGTTGAATAAGGTCAAGGCTGGGAAGACAATATCAGTGGTTAAAGGGATATTGGTGGTATAAACAAATATTGCAAAAGTAGAACAAGATACCATGAACGGTGCACAATTCCACAAAAACATTGTGACGGATTGGAATAAACCAATATCACGTAATGTCTTTAATTCCAAGTTATTTCGAACATAGTTTAATCTATCCATAAATGGAAGTTCCCATCCGTACAATTTCAAAGACTTGACATTGGTCAAGATTTCACTAGTAATTCTTGTTCGTTTATCCTTATTTTCCATTTGTCGTTTTTGTAATCTCTTTTGAATTCTTGCAATAACGGTATTAATTGGAATCATAATGATCATGACACCAACACCAGCCCACATTGAGTGGCCCAAAATATTATACAAACTGGCCAAACATAAAATCATTTGGAATGGGCCAGACCATACAATTTGACCATATTGAGTCAAATCTTGCAATCGCTGAGTATCCACAGACATTAAATTAACAATATCACCGGTACTTTTATTGCCACGATCTTCATTTGATAAAACCATTGATTTGTTGAAAATAGCAGAGGTTAAACTACTCTTTAATCTCATACCAGTTTCAAACGCACGTTGGAAATACTGATGCAAAACTGCAGTTTGAACTACTGATACAAAAAACATTGCAAAGGCAATAGCAAACCCTTTCGATAATGGTACATCCAAATGGCTATTGTACTCATTTACAAATAAAATCAAATGTTTCAATAATTGAGGCTGAACGAATGCCAACATATCCTGCAAAGCTTTGAAAAAACCTGCAATCAAAAATGGGCCGCCAAATGCTTTCCACAACGCAATTGATAGAGATGGAGCCTTTTTTTTTTCAGTTTCATATTGCCAATAACCTTGGAATTTTTCTGCAACTTTACTTGTAGCGTCTCTAGATGGTAGTTCGGGCAAATCATCTTCAGTTAAATAATTATCATAGCCTCTTTTCATTAACCCACTCATCCAAGTGAAGGTTAATCTTGAAAAGATGTCAGCAAATTCAATTGGATTTCGGTTTTCATCCAGCATTGATTCATATGCAGACTTAGATCTTGGCATTAACCATTCCATACCTAAAATAAATACACTGTTTACAAAAATCAAAGTATACAAAATACTAAAATTCTTGTCGCTATGAAACGAGTCGAATTGGTACAAATTGATAACTTTAACCAATGATGCAGATACTTCGAATAACCAATAAAAGAGTAAAATCCCATTTGAAATAATCGATCTAGAGTTTTCCAAATAATGAATACCTAATGCAATTGACATTGATGCAGCAGCCAGGATGGAGCTCCAAAATGCCACATCTCTATTTGGAGCTGCAATTGCAGCTCCCAAAACAAACAAAATTTCCAACCCCACAAGTGCCTAAATTCTGTTAGCTTTTCTTTCTTAAATTCTGGTTAATAGTATACTTACTAATTTGGAGACCCATCTCCAACTTTTTCTAGCTGGTATTGGCTTCCTTTGATTCAATGTGTATAATTGATACCACCCAGTAAGCAAAATAAATAAACTAGGGATCGTTAACACAACCCCGTCGACAAAACATGGTGTCAAAGAGAAATCATTAGTAAAAGGTCCCCAACCCAAATCACTGGAACACAAATCTGACAAAAAAAAATTAGGTTTATAACTTAGTTCCAGGTGTGATACTGGCGAATCTATCGAAGACCCTTCCAGTACATGTTGGTTTCGCTTCTGAAAAAACGAATCGATATCCTCCATGGTGTGGTTGTTGAAAAATATATAGAAAAAATAACAAAAAAAAACGCCTTGGAGTTCGAAGCAAAGAAGGAAAGGGAGAAGCTAAAAAAAAAATATTATTATGTCGCTCGATTGGGACTTTATTTTGGTGCATAGCTTTTTTTCTCGTTTCAGACTTTATCGGCACTTAAGCGTGCGCTGCTGTCCCAAGGTTTGATTTCTAATCAGATCGGCAGCCCGGCTTGTGTGCCGGTTTTCATTGCTTGGTAAGCTTAAGTTTTCTATCCGAACAATCAATTATAAGGAACGAGGAAGAAAGAAAGAAAAAAAAATATTGTCACACTGCGCCCGGCGTGTGCGTTTAGTGGCGAGGCTCTGGGTCGGCGGCGGCGCTACACGGTGTGTGTGGCGATGGCGGCCCGCAGGTATTTCATTAACTCCGTCTAAATCCGAAAAAGTGTATTTGCTACGTATACTTCAAAGAATTCGCTTTGTTCCTTACGTAATCTGAGCGGGTGCTGGCCCCTTTGAGTTTCAAACACATATATAGAAACATTCGCGCTTATCCATGGATGCTGTTGTTAAAAAGTTTAATTGTGGGAGAAGTAGACGTTGTAAAGCATCTGTTCGGAGACGGCCGGGGCAAAGAAATTTAAAGCACCAAAAAAAATATAAATACAAAATGCTTTGCCATTCATTTTCTCCTTCTTCACTTTAAATATATCAAAAAAAAATCAGAAACAAAAAAAATGACATTATCAGCAGGTCAAGAATTCCCAAAAGGTGTTAAATTAATGTACGTCCCATGGATGCCGGAAAATGCTGATGTAGCAGCATGTGGTCAACCAATCCCATTCGACTGTGATAAAGAATTGCCAAACAAGAAGGTTGTTATTGTCTCCATCCCAGGTGCCTTTACTCCGGCTTGTACCGCTAACCACATTCCACCATATTTGCAAAAATTGGGCGACTTGAAGGCTAAAGGTGTTGATGAGGTTTTGTGTATCTCTGCCAACGATCCATTTGTTTTGTCTGCCTTTGGTAAAGCTTTGGGTGTCAAGGATGAAGTGAAGTTCTTATCTGACGGTAATGCTTCTTTCGCCAAGTCAATTGGTTACTCTGTTGATTTGACTGAAAAAGGTTTGGGTGTCCGAACCGCTCGATTTGCTATGATTGTTGATCATGGTAAGGTTACTTATTTAGAAAAAGAACCAGCTATGGGAGTCACTGTCTCTGGTGTCGACGCAGTTTTGGCCAAATTGTAAACGGGAACTTTTTATTATTATATATTTAAATATTTGAATAAGATTTCAAAGCTCTAACAAATAACTTAATATCTGCTCGTTCATTATGTGTAAAATCTCGGTAAATTAGGCTGTCTTTCAATGCGTAAGAAGGAAATCCATCCATTGTGGCTTGTGATCCTAATAAGATTAATAAATCAGGAACAGTTGGAGTTTTCATTGCTTGAACAATTGCTTGGTTAATAAACTTGGGTGTCACATCGTTCAGTTCTAGAGTACCGTTGGTATAAGCATCACAAACACTGGTGGTAACTGAAGTTAACGCATCATGACAATCAGATTGTTGGACTAATGAAACAATTATTGTGTTTTCACAATTGGAGTTTCCAAATGTTAATGTGGAATTATTGGACTTGATAAACACACGAATGTTTGAGAATTGTTGACGCGTAGCTTTGGCGATTTGTTCCAAACATAATTCACTAGCCGCTTTTCCAGTTTGTTCATAAATTGTCAAGAATGGTACATTAGCAGCAAACGACCAACAAATTAAATCGCTGATTTCTTCAATCAATCGCTTCTTTTCGTTATTATCATGATCCAATCGGTTGGAAAAATACAATTTCGCATATTCTTCATCACCACCATCATTACCAACGGCAGAAGGTGGCATTCCAACATATTGATGATATTTCAAAATAACTCCAACATTATTTGGAATTTTTTTCCATGATTGCTTTTCAATTTTTGGTTTCATTGGTAAAAAATTTCTAGTAGCTTCTTCGAATTGATGGAACTGAATCCCCCCAGCTCTCATTGCTAACATTTGCTTGATAAAAGTTGGTAATAACTTATAGTAATATACCACTGCCAAAACTATGGCAAGTAATGATCTTTTGATATGAAACTTTAATAAAGTATAAGTTGGTGATCGGTTATCTTTGCGAATATCAAGCAAATTGATCACTTCATTGGCATTTACACCCGGAGTCATCATCCGATCAACCTCAAACCCTTCGATTTTGGTACCCTCAATTCCATAACTTTTGGGCGAAAATAATGTGTCATAATGAGTAACAACGTGCTCCATGTTGTATTATCAGATAAACAAAACAAACAACAAAAAAATACTTAGTGTTGTAATGAAGAAAAGTTCTTAAAATTTATCGATTTAAAAATGTTTCATTGATCGGGTTTTTAATGCATTTCACACCGATTGTGATGGGCTCCTTTTTTTAGAGGTATGCTGCGACTTTGTGGTATATCTATGTTTGAGCCGCATCTCCTAGTGGCCCGGCTTAGCAATTTTTAGATCTGATCGTCCCTTTGCTGGGTATATTTGTTTTAGGTTTGTAGTATTCAAGATTTAGGTGATAATCAAACAACTGCGTTAAGGCGCGTTATTGATACCTATTGGAGCTTAACTAAAGGTCTGAATCCTTTATTGTGTATCTGGTGTCTCACAAAGTATGGTTTTTTTTTTTTTTCTTTCTATACTTTAACGGATAAGCTTATTTAACATGGTATCAAGATTTCATCATAGTTAGATTCTTCTTGGCCTAAATCTATAGAAGCCAATAAATTTCATGTTTTTCACTTTTTATTGAAAAATAATAAATGTCAATAATTTGTAAATTGATGGCTGAAAATATGAGGAAATTCCAACAGCCGTTCAAATGGTTCGTAACTATAGTATTAAAATCCGGCATTTTTACGGAATCCCTGACCCCGCTCATCACCTTTGGGAATTTTTGCTAAACCACATATCTGGATTTAATAATAACTCCACTTTTCATTGGTTTTTCTTGAGAATATTAATCACTTTTAGGTCTGAGTTGAATCTATATCTACTAATTTAGGTCATTGTCGAAGCATTAATTTATTTTCTCCGCATTCCAATCGGCCGAACCATCACATCATCGATAATCTTGATCTTACTTGGCCAGTTCTGTTTGAGCAAAATCATAGCCGCTACTACCTATGGCCATCGAAAAGACAAGTTTATTTTTCCAATTTCATGGCCTTGGGTAATAGGATACTAAGATTTCAAGAGGGCATAAAAGTGCGGGGAATGGACGTACGTCTAATGAAATATTATTGGCCATTCTTGGACAAGCCAAACAATTGGTTTAGAATCATAAGCGCTTCAAGAATTGGGATGGGATCCTACTTGTCTATTACTAAAGTTGAATTTAAGAATAAGTAATTTTTAATCAGGTTTAAGAAAATTGATCACCGCAGATGTAATACCATCATGCAATAAAATACATCTGCCGGTATTGCATCTTCTCACAAAAACTCCTTGTATGCATGAATCTGCTGAAATGCCATCGATATCCAAGACTTACGCGTACACCGAAATTAACCAAACGCTTGTAGTATACGCAAAATGTATAAAAGCCAATAGGACCAAGGGTTTCTATGATTGTTGCCTTGTTTTCCTGCACGTTCGGCTATAGGCTGGGAAACTCCTAATATTATTGACCTGATTTGATCAGCAAATTACCATTAAAACAATTGCGGTGAAATAAACACCTAAGCCTCTTCGTTTTGCCAAAACATTAATTTATGACGTATTTGTCTGCGTCAATATATACATATTTTACTCCACTTTTATATAACTTTAAAGTTTCAAAAGTTACCCATTATTATTATGAGGATTATACCCAATTCAAAAACGGTTCAGCCGCAGTTATTGCGGCCAGGGGGGTACAGGGAGAGCCAAGGGGAGTTATCGGACTTGAATATCTGAAGAGAGGGGGGGTAAAACTAGATTACGTGCAACAGGTCTATTAATAACACACCATGGTAATGGAATGTGTATGATTGTATTATTGATGGTGATTATAAGAGAAGGGTAAGGGAGTGGGGTAAGCATATCAATGTATCAGTTTGAGCCAATACAGGAGAATGTGGGGTTAAATTGCTAGGCTCGGAGTAAAGATGGAGCTTTCAATATGTATTTTTAGTGCTACAAAATCGGGGTTATTATTATTACATTGTTTTTGGGGGTTCGATATTCATGAAATGAACAAGATGCGTTTTTGTTTTCTTTTTTCTTTTTTCCCAGATCAAAAGTTTTTTTTTTTGTTTTTCAAAGCCCGATGTTCATCGCACATTCGATATGATGATCATAATCTAATTTGCTGAAATGTAGTTTTCTATCCAAGTCGCATTGCGTTGAAATAAAGGACAAAAAAAACATGAACCATAATTTTGGAAAACGTTAAGATTTTTTGAAAAATATGGGCTACTCCGTTCCCCATCCATTCCTCCTAAAGGATTGTTAATTGTAACTGGACTGAAATTTAAATATTTCGCTTACTACGTTACGTATCACCGTAAAAATAGCCGCATTTAGATGTAAAACGTTTAAACTTTAAATTCCTCAAGCTTAAATTCTTAATCGGTTTAAAGATCGAAGCGTGCGCCAAACAACGAGTCTTTACAGATCTGATCAACGCCTATAGTCATAATGCATAGGGGGGGGGGGGGGGGAAAAGAAATGTACTTTTTTGTAAAATTATCAACCACTTATGCGAACCGATTTTGTATGCAAACTATATAAGCTTAAACCGCTCCAAGATGTTTCTCTCCAGTCAATTTGCCGCAAGTGATTAATTACTGCTTTGATTAACTTATTTTTTCCTTCTTCTAGCGCAATTGTATTGTAAGCCTGGAAAGACAGTTCACGCTGGCCTAAATTAAACGATCCTCGTGGATATTGTTTAATGCTAAGAATTTTTTTTTTTTTTTTTTAATGTTAATGCTAATCGACCGTAAATGATTGGCTATTGAGTTTTTTTTTTTTTTTACTTGAACTTATGGTGCACAAAGTTACTTTATGATTGACTGGTTAGAAATTAAACCGTTACCACCTGTTAAACCTTTAACTATTCGGATTAATTAATTTGATAAATGTAATTTTAAAGTTTGCACAATCTGTAAGGGATGGAGATGACTTCTTTTGTTAAGGCGGTCCACCGTTATTTCAACAGTTGATGAGATGAAGATGGGCAATTGTTCTGCTTCAGGCACTATTAAAGATGGATTTTCAAAGAGGTATCGCGATGCAATGAGCTAGTAATGAAGCTGATCATCCAATGAAAATAAAAGTTCTTATTGTAAAGAGGGGTTGAATACTCGCTCTATCTTATTTCCTCAAGCGGTAGAATAAGATGATTTCTGGCGTAAATTGTCGCCGCTACCGGCGTATGCCGATATCGGCGGCTATTTTTTTTTTTTTCTTTTCCTTTTCCTTCTGCTTTTGCCAGGCTAACTGCCAGCCACGCCCTGCATGCTCCAGTTTTAGCTATGAAAAACAAAAAAGTAATCCATGGAATTATAATCAATAAGTATACAAAAGAGTCATAAGCACCAACTCTCGATACTAAATCATGCTTTGTTTTTTTTTTGTTTTTTTTTCATCGGATGAGTTAAAAAGATTTCTGAAATAAGCTATCTAAAGTTTTCTTTAAACTTTTGATCGAAATCAATTAAGCAAGGTCAGTATCAGTCATTTTTTCAACTATTATAATCAAAATTTGGCAACTCGGTAATATCACTGTATAATTACATGCGCCAAAAAAAACAAAACAACCAAAAAGCAAGCAGACTAATCTAACCCTCTCCGCCGCATTTACGTGCCCTAATAAAAAGGTATAAGTGCGATATGTCTTTTCACTTAATTTTTCAATGGCTGATCTGCTGTACTTGAAGCTTAAGAGGGGTAAATTTCAAGCTCTTAATTAAGCTTACAGATGATTCTATTATGGGACCGCGCCACATTAAAAAAAAAAAAAAAAAAAAAAAAAATAGGTTCCGCGCCACGATTTAAAAAAAAAAAAAACGGATCATAGGTTTTTGATGATTGTAAAGAATTCTATAACCTATAAGCTTACTGGCTCAAGCACAAGACAGTTTACGAATGAAATCTCTCTATCAATCAAACCATGTTTTTTTGTACCAAGATATCAGAAGAAAAGAAATTCTGAGACATGAGTAAATGTTTCTTTTTGAAATTTATTATTACGGCTTTTCTTCTGTTGGCACTTACTGTTATCACCCATAGTCTGGAAGAAAAAAAAAAAAAACTTTTAAAAAAGGTTTATTTCTTTTTTCTTATTATTAATTCGAAACATTCTTATATATATATAAGTGAAAATCCTGGATTCCAATTTTTTTTTTTTTTTGCTCTTTTGATAAATACATTTTCATTCTCAAAAAAAAAAAAAAAAATAACAATAGGATGAGTTTTTCACAAGCTTCCTCATTAGAGGAAGGTAAAATTCGCAGCCAGAACTTAGCAACTACGACAGGAGCTTCATCATTGAAAGAAACCAACACATCAAGCGGATCAAAATGGCAAGATTTAAAAAATTCGTTCAAACCCGCAGTTATGCCCGACGTAGATACATCTAATATGACAGCTACGGAACGAATAGCATTTGAAACAGCAAACTCACCGCTTAAACGAAACCTAAAAAGTCGACATATTCAGATGATTGCAATTGGTGGGTCTATCGGTACTGGTTTATTTGTCGGGTCTGGAAAAGCATTGGCCCAAGGTGGTCCAGCCGCAATCGTTATTGATTATTTGATTGTCGGAATCATGTTATACGCTACAGTCTGTGCATTAGGGGAACTAGCAGTTGCATTTCCGGTCACTGGTTCTTTTGCTACTTATACATCGAGATTTTTGGATGAAAGTTGGGGGTTTGCTATCGGATGGTCTTATGCATTGATGTGGATTGTTGTTTTGCCTTTAGAATTAGTTGCTGCATCGATTACACTAGATTATTGGGAGTCGGGTGTCAATCCTGCTGCATGGGTTTGTATATTTTACGTCCTAATTTTAGTGATAAATATCACTGGTGTTCGAGCCTTTGGTGAAAGTGAATTTATCTTTTCATTGATCAAAGTTTTGGCAATTTGTGGTTGGATTATTTTTGCTGTTGTTTATAATTGTGGTGGTGCACCAAATGGTGGCTATCTAGGCGGGTTATATTGGCAACAGCCTGGTGCATTTGCTCATGGTTTCCATGGGGTCTGTCAGATTTTTGTCACTGCTGCTTTTAGTTTCACTGGTACTGAATTAGTTGGGTTAACTGCGGCAGAAACTGATGATCCAAGAAGAACTCTGCCAACTGCAGTTAAACAAGTGTTTTGGAGATTGATGTTTTTCTACGTGGTTTCTTTAACCTTGGTTGGGCTAGTTGTACCTTATAACGATTCACGATTGATGAGTGCTGAATCGTCTGTTGATGCAAGTGCAAGTCCATTCGTCATTGCTTTAGTTAATGCAGGGGTCAGTGGGTTACCATCTGTTATTAATGCCGCAATCTTGATTTCAGTTATTAGTGTTGGTTCCTCGGCCGTGTACGCCTGTTCACGAGTTTTGAGTGCCATGGGTTCTCAAGGTTTTGCCCCAAGAATATTTTCATATGTTGATCGAAGTGGTCGGCCAATGGTGACCTTGGGTATTACTCTAACATTTGGGTTGTTGTGTTTCATTGTTGCTAGTGATAAACAACAAGAGGTGTTTGATTGGTTAATGGCATTGACCGGAGTTACTTTGTTGTTTGTTTGGGGTTCAACATGCGCATGCCAACTCAGATTAAGAAGAGCATTAAAAGTCCAAGGACGAACTATCGATGAATTACCATTTAAAACTCCATTCGGCATTTGGGGGAGTGTTATTGGTGTAATCATCAATTTCTTGGTTTTGATTTGTCAAACCTATGTTGCATTAAAACCAGTTACTGGTGAAGACTATAACGTCAAGACTTTTTTCCAAAGCTATTTGTCAGTTCCAATTATTGTGTTTCTTTTCATTGGCCATAAACTATGGAAGCGAACTGGATGGATCCGATCTAAAAATATTGACTTGGATACTGGTCGAACATGCTATGATTTGGATTTGTTGCGACAAGAAGTCATTGCAGAAGAAGAGTATGTTAGAAGTAGAGGGCGGTGGTATAGATTTTACAAGCTTTTTATTTAAAAAAAAAAAAAAAAAAACAAGGATGTTTTTTGTTTATAATTTATTTCTATATATGTATTTAACGAGTTTATGAATATTACTATACATTATGTTATCATCATATATATGACATTGCAGGGATGCGATTTTTTTCTTTCTTTTTTCTGACCGTTTTAATTCAAACTGAGAGCCGCACAGTTGTTCTAAGCACGGTTTTTTTGTTGTTTTTGTTTCAGATGACGATCATTCAGCCATTTTCCGCCTGAGTTAAATATTAACATCACAAAAGCTTAAAAAATCGGCTCCGCCCGGAGCATCGGATTTGAAAAGTATTTCTAAAAGCTTAAACAAAATAGTGCTCTCCCCAATTTCCCGAACATTGTTTTACATTAGAAGTTTTTTTTTTTTATCATCATTATTCAATAATGGTTGCTGTCAAACATTTGACTATAAGGAAATGGAGCTGAATAGCACTTAGGAGTGTTTGTTAATCTTACACACCTGTCAAGTTTAAGTCATTAAAATGAAAGCGATAGGATCTTTTCATATACACTGCATTTTTTTTTTTTGAAAAAGTGTAATTGGTAAGAAAAGCCGCAGGGATGGCATCCTGTACATGTAGACTTTGTAGTGCATGTTAAAAGCACCCATTCACTACTACCAAGCTGTCTCCTGCAGGCCATGTCAGATCACGTTTTTTAACCTGATATATATCAGATAATATTATAAGATAATGTGCTCATGTTATCGTGATTTTAAATTATCCAAGATATTTTCAGTACAGCGGTTGATCAACTATTCGTCTAAGCTGGACCCACACAATGCTGTTCTTTTTTTTTTTATTTTTATTTTTTATTTTGGTTTTTTCTATCAATTTTACGTCATTTAAGATTTAAACCTTTTTCATATTAGAAGCTTTAATTTATTACCTCTATGGTTTGAACTAAAATAAAGCTAAATATTAGCGATGCCTTTAACTAAATTTTATGGGCATCTAATTTCTCTCATCGATATACCACCGTGATATCTTACCCACTTTACGTAGATTCTTGTGGTGCCGTGGTGTTCGATCTTAGCACACGCGGCTTCCGCATTTAGGTCAAATCCATGAGCAACTGCTTGTCCAAAGTATTTCTCAAATTCGTCTGTGTGTGATACTGTGCACCTTGCCTTCTTGCTCGTACTGCTGTTTTGCAAGTCCACACATACGTGATATTTATACCCACCATCTGACCAATCAAAGCAATGTATATAACATCGCATAAACTGACCATCTTTCTTAGCCTGGCTGGCGTACGCTCCTGCTACACCTACTATACCTGTAACGGTCCCTGCAAATCCGGCATTGTTGTTTATATTATGTATCGCTCTTGCCGCATAATTTCGTGTAATATATAGCCCATCATTTACCATTTCTCCTACTTGGCATATCCATAGTCCTGCTGAGAATACCCATACATTTTTTCTATCTCTTTTGTGTATACCACTGCCATTATTTACTACCATCAAGTAACCGTCCACACCTTCTACATTTGCTTTAATCTTTTGTGTCTCTTCTGAAGCAATTAACCTACTTTCTGGCATACCTCCTTCTATAAACTGCATTTTGACACACCTTGTATCAGTTCCGTATTCAGTTTGCTTAACGATGGTACTTATATTCTTATCTTGGTTCTCTCTGTCTGTTGCATTACCATGTAATGCATCCTGATTTATTGCCATTTCTCTATGTTCACTTAGCATTTGTATGCAGTATTCTTCGCTTCCGAATACATCCTGGTCGTCATAGTTGCCTATAATCTCATTACTTTGCATGCTTTCTCCATGGCACAGTCTAGATATCAATATCATTGATAGTAATATCACGACATTAAGCTCACGATATATATTTGTATACATATTAATGACAGTAGTAGCAGCGTTGCCTTAGTATTTCGGTCTATCACTCTCAATTTACCTTCTATTGCACTTATTTGATCGCTATTTCAGGCGCTTATCTCTCTGCACAAAAATACTTCTAAATATCTGTTTTACAGTCTCAACAAGTTATTAGTCTGTTTATTTTTATCGTATGAAAAAGCTGGTTTGGTTTTAGCTGGATGATTTTTATCGTATGAAATAGTTGATTTTTATCTTATGAAACAGCTGGTTTTTCTGATAAAAATCAACAGAAGAAGAAGAAAATCTAATGAGAAAATTTCCTTTTTTATATAAGAGCTCTCGTTAGCGCCGAGAATTTATTGTTGAGCAGCCGATCGACATTCGCTCGGCTTCCAACATTATATATATATATATATTTTTAAAAGATCTTTTAAATATTCCAGACACGCAAATTAACATGTGTATTGATTCACTTAAATAGTACCACATCTAAATATTAGCGATGCCTTTACCTAAATTTTATGGGCATCTAATTTCTCTCATCTCTTTACCACCGTGATAATTTACCCACTTTACGTAGATCCTTGTAGTTCCGTGGTATTCTATCTTAGCACACGCGTCTTCCACATTTACGTCAAATTCATGAGCAACTGCTTGTCCAAAGTATTTCTCAAATTCGTCTGTGTGTGATACTGTGCACCCTGACTTCTTGCTCGTACTGCTGTTTTGCAAGTCCACACATACGTGATATTTATACCCACCATCTGACCAATCAAAGCAACTCATATAGCATAGCCTAAACTGACCATCTTTCGTAGCCAGGCCGGTGTACCTTCCTGCTACACCTACTATACCTGTAACGGTCCTTGCAAATGCGAAATTGTTGTTTATATTATTTATCGCTCTTTCCACATAATTTGGTATAGTATATAGTCCATCATTTATCATTTCTCCTACTTTGCATATCCATAGTCCTACTGAGTATACCCATACATGCCTTCTATCTCTTTTGTGTATACCACTGCCATTATTTACTACCACCAAGTAGCCGTCCACACCTTCTACATTTGCTTTAATCTTTTGTGTCTCTTCTGAAGCAATTAACCTACTTTCTGGCATATCTCCTTCTATAAGCTGCATTTTGACACATCTTGTTTCAGTTTGCTTAACGATGGTACTCACATTTTTATTTTGGTTCTCTCTGTCTGTTGCATTACCATGTTCTCCATGGCACAGTCTAGATATCAATATCATTGATAGTAATATCACCACATTAAGCTTACGATATATATTTGTATACATATTAATGACAGTAGTAGCAGCGTTACACTAGTATTTCGTTCTATCACTCTCAATTTACCTTCTATTGCACTTATTTGATCGCTATTGCAGGTGTTTATCTCTTTGCACATAAATACTTCTAAATATCTGTTTTAAAGTCTTAACAAGTTATTAGTCTGTTGATTTTTATCGTATGAAAAAGCTGGTTTGGTTTCAGCTGGTTGATTTTTATCGTATGAAACAGCTGGTTGATTTTTATCGTATGAAACAGCTGGTTGATTTTTATCGTATGAAACAGCTGGTTGATTTTTATAGTATGAAAAAGCTGCTTTTTTTTGGTAAAAATCAACAGAAGAAGAAAATCTTATGAGAAAATTCCCTCTTTTATATATCAGTATTTGGTCCGATACAGGAACTTTGTAAACCTAGAATTTTTGCTTGTTTTCGACGATTTTTGCTCAAGCTGAGATAGAGCAGCTCAAATTTCAACTAGCAGATTATCAACAAAATCATTTCAGCTCTTGTCAGTATAAACCTTTGTAAACTTTCAACAATGGATTCAGTGGTTATAACAGGTTGTTTTTTTCTGTATACTTTAGAGTAATAAAAGTGTGTTGTGTAGATAGAATCAACATTATATATATATCCTCAATTGCTAAATTAGGGGCTGGGAGCAAAAATCGCCCAAAACAAGCAAAAATTCTAGGTTTACAAAGTTCGAATCCTGTATCAGACCAAATACTGATACGAGCTCCCGCTAGTGCTGAGAAATTATTGTTGAGCAGCCGACATTCGCTCGGCTTCCAACATTTCAGTAAACTTTATAATGTGTTTCAAAGAATTAGACCTCTAGCCCCTTGTCACTGCTAGCGGAGTTTACCGGATTTTATTATAGTACCGATTAGGTTTAATCCGAAATCTTATTACTATATCATAGACCATATATCTTTGTATTAATTACTACTTCTTTCTATATTCCTCATCCAATACTATTAAACTTTATTCAACTACTTTTTATTTGTTCTCTTTTAAACTTCAAACCAGATTTATCTTGGTTATTAAGTACTGGCTGTGTTGGATATCGACGTAATTACAAAAAGTGAATGTTTGTATATATAACCACGGGGCTGAATTAATTATTAATCATGTGTTAACTCAAGGGTATTTTTAAGGAAGGGTAGTTTCTGTTTTGTTTTTTGCAAGTGGGGGCTAACTCACTTATTCTATTAGCTAAAGTATCTAGCACAAACCTTTTAAACCATCTAAGAAAACTTTTGCAAAAAACCTTATCATAGTAACTATAAGATTTTGATCATCACACTCAACAACCTGACAAAGATTTTCACCTGTTGCCAATTGATACAAAGGGCTCTAAAAATAAAAATTGAGGGGGATCTTGACTACTTTGTATACGTATATGGATATGCTCGGCACACATTGGTTTCTAATGTTAATTGATACAGTACCTTACGCTTATTCTTTTGATCCTTAATTTTCTTTGTTTTTGTTTGGTATATTTTACTGCTGTAGGTAGATACGTAATTGGTTGATCTTGTAGCGTGTGCAGGTATTTTTATTTGTGTGGGAATTTCAGTTAACCCAGCTTGAACAGGTGTAATAATTTATTTAGATTAATTAAATTTGATTTTATTTTTTTTCCATGAAATTTTTTAATCTTGTTTTAAAAACATCCACGTGGGTTTTTAAATTAAATATAAAAAACGAAACAAAAAAACGCGCAGAACCTGAGACGATCGGGACGCTTATAATGAAGTTTAAATTACTTTAGGGTCTGGAAGCCAGCGCTAAGAAGATAACGGATCGGAACTTTTTATTTTTCCACAAATAAGTTTTCATTACGGGGGGAAAAAATAGTCAGGAAAAAAGGGATTTGAACCAAATTAAATTTATAAATTCGAGTCAAGATTGGCCAGTGGCTAATTCTAATCTACTTTGGATCTAATTACTAGGAAATTTCTGTTGGAGCTGTAGATAAGCCGTTAACGCCGGTGGGCTTGTCACGCCATTACACCAAAACCTACTTTTATATATATCATAATCTGGAGATTATTTTTTTTTTTTATTCTTTCATTATAACTTTTTTTTTTATTGTCATTTTCATTTTCACTTTTGCATTTAATCTTATCTATTGTCAATTGCTGGTACCAGTTAAGTGTCCAAAGTTCACAAACAACGTTTTCCAGAAACTTTACTATAATTATAGAACTTAATAATAAAAAAAACAAAAACGAGATTAAAGAAGTTTATTTAGCGAAACGGTTTTTTTTTTTTTGAGATCTATATTTTTATCAACAATTTCGAAAATATACAAGTGGCATTGATAGAAAAGTTTGATTTTTCGATTATAAAATACTGGATCACTGCATGCCAATAGATTCAGTTTTTATTTTTTTGTTTCCCTTCTAGTAGACAAGTATAAAAAAAAACAAAAAAAAAAAATATATTTGTTACTTAACGCACTTAAAAGCCGGAATAAAACAATTTTTCGTTGCAAGCGTGGAGGAAAATTTTTATTGAGGTAAAAAAAAAAAAAAAAAAAATGTCCATTACAACATCGACTCGAACCAAAATTCCAGCAGAGCTAGACAGCACAACAAGAAGTAGTGCCAAGTTATCAAGATCGGATAGTAAAATGGTTAGATTACAACGAACATTGAGTGTAGTTAGAAGAGGATTATCAACGTCAAGAACACCATCACCCGCATCAGCTACTGCCGCTGCCGCCGCCGCTACTAGCAACAACCCAAATATGGTATCAAAAGTTTCCAATATTCGCGAAAGAATTGGCGATGAAGACAATTATGTCTTGAAATTCTCGGAGGCTTTTGCCCCAAAGGCCAGAAGCTCAAACCATCAATATTTATTTGAAAATGATTTGAATAGATTAAAAAGAACTAATAGTGGATCAGATCGTCCAGATAGTGGAGAAGATGCATTTTTCAAATGTCAATTAAATAAAGGTTCCAAAAAGGGACGTCTAGCATTGGGCATTGCCGATGGTGTTGGTGGATGGGGTGATATTGGAGTTGATCCTTCGGAATATTCTTATCGGTTGTGTAAAAATATGGAAACCAAATTTAAAGAGTTAGAGAACATTGAAGAAGAACAAGAAATTACTCCAAGTAGTCTGTTAAGATATTCATATCATACAATGAAGGAAAAACAGCAAGTTCAAGCGGGTTCTTCAACTGGGTGTGTTGGGATAGTTAATCCTGTTAATGGTGTATTAAGTGTTGCCAATTTGGGAGATTCTGGATATATGATTTTTAGACAGGGACGGCTCATGAAACAATCCAAACCTCAGACGCATGTGTTCAATACTCCATATCAAATGGCAATCATTCCGGAATCGTTAAAAGTCGATGAAAATCAACGAATTGATGATCAACCTGAAGATGCTGATTTGAGCGAACATGAATTAGAACATGGTGATGTGGTGGTGTTTGCTACCGATGGGTTGACTGATAATATGTTTGCTCACGAAACTTTGGATATTGTTAAAGAAGTGATGTTTAGAACCGGTTCATGGGTGAAAAAGAATGATATTACCTCTCCAGGACAGTTGATGAATGGGTGTGATGAGTTGGCTAGTTCACTGGTTAAACATGCTGCACATTTATCATTAGATGTTCGACGGAATTCTCCTTTCACGCATGAATTAAGAAGAACTGTTGGAATTCAGCTGTATGGTGGTAAACCGGATGACATTACTGTGGTATGTCTATTGGTTCAAAAGTGTTAGAACGGCACTTCCTTTTTGGATATCCTTATATTTTTATTTTTATTATTTAATATTTAATATGTAATGACCTGTTATGAATTGTTTTATAAAAAAGAATTTTTTCATTTGTGAATACCCCTCCCCCCACGCTGCTGATGATCATCGCTTTGAATTTTTTTAATAAAAATTGTAACTGAAAAGGTGTCTAGTATGCCGTTGATATATAAAAAGTAGTCTCAACTCACTGTCATTGACGGGTCAAAAAAACGTAGTCGCGAACGGTTTTGCTATCTACCATTAGCAACGAAAAAATTAACTCAAAAGTTAGATACTCAAGGTAAGCTTAACAAATGGTTGACAACTTTGATCAATTGATAACCAAATTTTTGGTTCATACAGCATGCTGTTTATATCGTGGACACAGGTTTAGTCTTTTTTTTTTTTTTTCAATCCATTTCAAAACTCAAATTGTTCTGAGCCGCACCGTGGGAAATGTGCCGCACCAGTTGCGAATATAAAATATGGTTGCAGAACGCAGGACAAAACCTTGATGTAACAATCTTAGACAGTTTTAAAAGCTTATATCTAAATGGTTATCACAAAATTACAAGCAAAAAACCAAAAGGTTTAAAAAAAGGTTGTTTTTTTTTTTTTTTTTTTTTTTTTTTTTTCAAACAAAAGAATTCGGTACATCGTGATTCCTGCGCAAAAGCAGGAAACCGGTTTCTTCTGGATTGTATTAATAAATTATATAAGTCATAAAACAAAATCATTAAATAATTAGTTCATTCTTTATCTACCCACAAATTTCAACTCCAGGTATCTTAACGGGCAAAACGAAACAAATGCGAACGCAAAACCTAGTGGGAAACCAATATCGCCACCACCAAGAGCTGGGTCACCAATCAACTTTGCGATTGGACCCATAAGCCAAACTTGTGACATACCAACTAATGCACCAGCAACACCTATCAAAAACGCAGTTGCGCCCGCCCATCCAATTGGTAAAACGCTCTTATCAGCATATCCTTCCACATTATAATTGTTCATGTTATTCTTTCGGAAGTAAAAGTGTTCTGGAATAATGACACCGATATAAATGGCTAGCCAATATGCAATCAGATTCATAAAGTTATGCATAAAAGCCGCAAAGTGCATGTATGCCGGAATTGCAATAGCAATACTGATACCACAACCCAAAGTAGTGTATACAACTCGAGGAACTTTTTGAAATAATTTAGACATTGATAAGAAACTCAAACCAAATGAATACAAATTTGGAGCGTTGTTACTCACGGTTGATAATGCAATCAAAACAACACAAAACTGACCAAACCCATGTAAAGAATCATCCACTAACACAGCAAAAAATAACCCGCCGACAGAATTGTCTTCATAATGTTGGGCCCAAACTTTGTTCGATAAAGTGCCGGTCATACAAGCTGCACCCAAGACCATACCAAAGATACATGGAATGATAACTGCTAGATAAACACCAAAAAAAGTTTTGACCTTGCTACAATCACTTCTCATGTAAACGGTATAATCTGCTGCAAACGCCGACCAACCAGTAGCAAACCCGTAGACAGCGGAACCAAACGATAAGATACTCCCCGCTTCAACGGGGCCGCTACCCAACGGGTTTGAAGTAAATGTGTGTGACATACCCATTCGAACGGCTGTGATGATAAATACAATAAGCATTGGGATCCAGGAATACATTTCAAATAAATGCACAACTCGGTAGCCCATGAAAGAAATAGCAAAAGTGATAAACATGATAATCAAAACGCCAGCCCATGTTGGTAATGCACCGTTATTCACAACATGTAACATTTGAGCAGACACCATAGTATTAACGGAGTTCCAACCAATACATGCAACACAGTTCAAAAATGCAATCAATCGCACACCTTGATAACCAAACCAATACCTACACAAAACCATTTGTCGAAGGCCCGTGGTTGCACCAAAAATAGAAAACCAAGCAACAGGTAATGCACCCAACATTGAAAACACAACAATGGTGATAACAGCATCCCAAAATTGCAAGCCAAACGTCCCAATGCCTAAACAACCCAGTGCAAAAGTTGCACACACACAGTTGCCTCCAACCCACATTGAAGCAGCTGTCCAAACAGATGGATCTGTCTTCTCTTCCTCAGGAATTCTTTCAATCCCGCGAACTTCCCCACCAAGTTTTCCTACAAATTTTTCAATTTGTTTTGAAAATCCTGCTTTTTGTTGAGCATTACTGGTTGAAGACACGGAGTCGCATTCAGTATCATAGGCAACTTGTTTTTCGATATCGTCTTGCATTGTTACAAATAGACAAAAATTTATGAAATTGAGATTTTAAGAGTGTCGATTAGTGAACGAACAAGCGAACAGACTAAACGTAAAGGCGAACGTAAAGGACGTAAAAAGGCTGGTGAACTTTTCCAAAAAAAAAAATAAAAACGTTAGATTTCTTTATAAAATCGAGAAATATCACTTCTTTTTTATAGCTCTGACTCTATTCTACTTTTTTTTTTTTTTTTTTTTTTCCTATCTCATTATCACAGTTGAAATATCAAGCATAATCAGTTATAAAAAGCAAATATTACAGTAATGAGCTGTGTTAAATCTCCCGGAATAAAATTTTCATGACTTTAATGCTCACAATGTGGTGCGCGTTTGTAGATCTTTTATACTACTTTTGTATGCAAACCAAAACTTAAAGTAAGCGGTTTATTTGCGGCTCACTATGACCCATTGGTTTCCCGACCTGATTTAAGCTGTCCCAAGCCCAGCTTTGTTAGTTTTCACTTACCTGAAAGCCCAGAAATAGAACGGCTTTTTATTGGTCGATTAACCGCATGAAAAAAAATTTCGCTCTAAAACAATGAGATGGGAGAATAAAATAGGATCGGGTGAAAAAATTTTCCTTTGCATAAAAATCCGGGTTACCAAAAAAGATTGATAATGAATATTTTTGAAGATTAATGTTTAATTTTGGAGAATAATATTGTTATCAATAAAATCATCATGCCAAAGACCTCTTTTATCTGATAGAGCGGATTTTTGTCAGCATGCAGAGTATAATCATGCCTGTAGAGTATTGATTTTGCCTAATTGATAAAGACTATCCGTTGGCATGCCGCCGGGATTTTGAACCCTCCTAACAGATCTCTGTGATCGCCTCGGCGGCGAGAGAAATGAAAAACGGCTGGGGCTGTTATTTTTTTTGCTGGTGGCACAGCCGTTCGCACTACCGTATTAGGTAATACAATAAGATCTGAGTAAATTACGGGGAACTCCCCAACCTTTCATTCTTTTACATATCATAAGATGATAACTCAATGTTCCCTGTTTGTCATCAACGCGTTATTTCCCCAAAATTCTCAGCCCAATTGATCTTGTAGCCGAATTGCAATAACAGTCAAAGTATAATGGATAGATAACTAACTTTGTACCCCATTAAAAAATAAAAAATAAATGTTAACAGCCTAGAGTGACCAAAGAAATACACTAGCCATAGAGGTAACGCAACACTCAACATCTATGAACAGTAGTTAACCATTGCGTTGACGCAATTCGGTCCAATGTTCGTGATACAGATCACGATTCTGAAATCAGCCGCACATAGTAACAACCAAACTGATGTCTACTTGGAGACCGGCCGCAGTCCAAATCACCAAACAGAGCAAAATGCTATTGGTAAATTCGGGTTTCAACAATACCCATATTGGAAAATGTTAACAGTCAAGCATGTTTGGATAATGTTCAATCCAAGCTATGAACTATCTATCCACCTAATGCGAAATTTGATTTAGTGCAATAATTATTGTCCTTATCCACATAGGTATGCAGTATATAGTATTCCAGATATTTATGTAAGCTTAACCATTCTTTACTTTTAGTTCTCTTTCCGAAACGTGCCCCAATAGATTACTATAGTCAAATAGCCTAGGTACTTTTAATCCCCGATCCACCGCCGATACTTTGAAAAATTTCAGGGAAAAAAGAAAAGCAAACATGGCGTACACATCTATATGCCCTAAAACTAATGGCTGACAGGTTTCCGATTGAGATAATTTTGCAACAATTAGGTGAAAAAAAAAAAAAAAAGAGCCAGCCTTCCTTTTTTGTTTCGCAGCTGAAAATTTATACAGGTTCTTTAGGCAATTCAAGGCCAACAGTGAACCGAAAGTGTTGTGCTCGTGATGATCAAAATGTAAGTTATAAATTTACATGAAATATAAATAATTAGTTTTTTTGCATGCTGGCCATTTGGCAGAACTGTTTTGAGATTCATTTCCAATTATCAGCATATCGGAGATAGTTTAAACAGCGGTTACATTATTCTTTTCTTTATAACTCCAAATATTTTATTAATAAACAGAGTGAATTTGATCGGGTAGCTTATCTCCATAATTTTGACCATTGAAAGTTCACAGATCTATATTATGTTAGCTATAGTTTAATGTCTGCACAAATTAATAGCGGTTTTATTTTTCCAAAGATAAAACGCAACAAACCAATTTGTTAAATTAACCATATCATTATATTGCTTTTGTTTATCACTGCAAACGTAAAAATCCTTGTCATTATAATTGCTCATGCAAACTTTTTTTTTTTTTTTTTGGTTTTTGCACTCAGCTCTCAACGATGAGCTATTAACGATAAGCTTTAATTATCGATGAGCCGGTTGGTGCAGGTGAGAGATGAGATATTCATGATGATCGCTTTTATTTGGTAAGCTGAGATTTGGAACGGGGCCAAAAATATCACACCGTAAAAACTTCCCGGTTCAGCCGAACGTTCTCAACCAAATTAGGAAACGGATAAAAGAAACAATGATCGTTTTACCCCCTTTTAGATCTTATCAATAATTGAAAGCGAGCGGGCTTGTCAACTATTTGTAAGTTACTTCTTCTCTTCGTAATGTTATTAATTTCTTCAGGTATTTTGTTTTATTAAGCATATTGCGTTTTTATCTACGTTTAATTTAAAGAGATGCGTTGCAAGGGAAAAGATCCCGTTAAACAAGGTAAGTCGGCCTATGATCTATGTGGAGAAAAAAAAATTTTTTTAATCTCGAGAAATTGATCTATTTTGAAAATTCATAATATTACAGAATGTCTTTTTTTTTTTTTTTTTTTATTACAAGATTATAAATATATGTAAATTAATGATATTTAACCAACGATACATCGTAGCTTCCTAAATAAATAAATAAAAATGTAAAAAAAGGAAATCGTTGGTAATACCACCACGTTGATTCTATGCAAGCCTATCAAATATCAATTTGATACATTATTGTTCATTAAATTCATGTTCATTATAATTTAACGCCCAAAAAAATAAATCTCCAATGGTCTAACGGCTGAATAGACAACAAATGCAAATCCGAACCCTAGAGGAACACCGACATCGCCACCCCATCCAATTCTCTGGGCAATAGGTCCAATGAACCATTCTTGGCTCATGCCCAATACAGCGCCAGCAACACCTGCAAAAAACCCAATTACTCCGGCAAATCCAATTGGCAAATATTTTTTATCATTCCATTTTTCAGTATCATAACCTTTCATACCCTTTCGAACAAAGAAATGGTCTGGAACCATACATCCAACATAAATAGCCAACCAATATGCAATCAAGTTCATAAAATTGTGCATGAATTGAGAAAAATGAAAGTATGCCGGAATACAAATAGCGATTGAGATTGCAGTGCCCAAGACTGCAAAAAAAGGTCGAGGAACTTTGTTAAACACTTCATGTAATGACAGGAATGATAATGAGAATGAATAAATGTTTGGTGAATTATTGGCAATAATACCAAGTCCCTGAATTACGCAACAAAACTCACCAAATCCATGTAAACTGTTTTCAACCAAAATATAGTGCAATAACCCACCAGTAGAATTTTTATCATATGCGACAGCGGCTTTTGCATTGGACAAAGTGACAGTTTGACAAGCTGCACCAAGGCACATGCAAAAGATACACGGTAAAACAACTGATAAGAAAATACCCAAAACCAATTTCCATGACCTGGTATTACTCTTCATGTATACGGTATAATCAGCTGCATAACTTGTCCAACCAGTGGCAAAGCCATAGACAGCAGAACCAAATGATAGCACGTTAGCGGCTTCATTAACTCCACTTGGCATCGGCTTGTTGACAAATTCCCCTGATTTACCTAATCGAACTGCAGTGATGACAAAAACAGTAAGAGTCGGGACCCACGCCCATTTTTCAAACGTATGAATGACTTTGTACCCCAAAAATGAAACGATTAAAGTCAAAAACATGATAATCAAAATCGCAGCCCATGGTGGTAGAACTCCACCGTTAATAACATTTAACAATTGTGCACCAACCATAGTATTAACTGCATTCCACCCAACATTTGCAATACAATTTAAAAACGCAATTAATCGTACACCCTGATAACCAAACCAGTATCTACTCACAACCATTTGCCGTAACCCGAATCGAGCACCAAACACTGAGTAAAATGCAACAGGCAAAGCACCCAAAATGCTAAAGAAAGTAATAGTCAAGCAGGCGTCAGTAAACGACATACCAAAAGTGATCCCAAGCCCACCTAGTGCGAAGGTTGGTAAAACGCAATTGGCACTAAGCCAGATTGAGACGGTTCCAAAAAGCGAAGTATCAGTCTTTTCTTCTTCTGGCACTTTTTCAATCCCTCGAACCTCAGCATGTAAATGCTTTAAAATTCCAGCAAACGGTCTAGATTGAATTTCTCCCAAATTTTCGGTGGTGGATGTAGCTTTAGATGCTAAGAATTCATCAGGGAATTGAGCATTTGAGGCTTCCTGTTTTTCAATATCGACTGAGTTCATCATTGCTGAATAATGATATAAAAAGTATCAAAAAATGATAGACAAAATCAAACAGTGAGTAAACTGAAAGTTTTTAATTAGAACTGATTAACTTAATAACCAGGTGCCGTTATGTAATTGATAAAGTAAAAGGAGTTTAGTCCACTCTTTATGGCCAACCATTGGAAAGAGAAAGAGAAAAAAAAAAAATTTGAAGAAAAATGAAAAAGCAGATACTCTCTATTATATACAATTTCAGCTACAGGTGTTTCTAACAAAATTTTCACAACTTTGTGAAACAATTTGTGAAACGACCCATCATTAGTGCGGCGGTGATTTATCATCATTAATAGCGCTTAAAAATCGAACACTTTCGTAAAAAATGGCCGGATCCGTATATTCGGTACCAGCTATCGGAGTATAGTTGTCGGGTCGAGAACATTTTTTGGGACTTTTGAGACAAGGTTTTTTTTTGTTTTTTGTCAGCGACTAAAACTCAGTTGAGATTAAGCAGTGGTAATGCTAACGCCTCAGAAACGGTAAATACATCTGATGTCCCGAAAGCATCGCAAGGGAGTTTTATTAAATGAAATTGTACAATGACTGGCCCCGACGTGCATAAATATGCAATGGGAGCATGTGTTTCAAAACTCTTTAATTAATGTTGAGCAGAAATATTTTTCTTATCTACGCTTTATAATTATTAATTAGTAACTTGGTGGCGCACACGTAGAACTATAAATAAGCGCCGTTTGGAACTTAAGAAGAAGCTTTGAAGATCTACTAGTGCTTGTAGCAGCTCTGTGACTGCCAGTGAACCCACAAAATCTTGCGTGATAAATCTACCAAAAAAAAAAAAAAAAAGTTATCAAAACATAATTTAAGTACAAAAAAAAAAAAATTTTATATATATATATGATAAACACAAACGATACATCGTAACTTCCTCAATAAATAAAACATTAATATTGATGTTAAGATTAAATAACAAATAAATAGTGAGGAAATCGTTTGTTCTGAAATAAGTAAAAATGTGGAGTAGAAGTATTAAAATAAAAACCAAAAAAAATGTCGTGTTACAAAGATCTTAAGCGATCGTCATTTTTATTTCCGATTGTGCTTTAATAGTCTAACGGCCATAAAGCTTAATTTCGATAGGCCTCATAATGGTCATTGCAATAAATCCGAAAACAAACCCCAATTGGACCCCTAAATCCCCGCCAGTTCCAATTGCTGCAGCAACAGGTCCAGTGAAAAATACTTGATTCATTCCAATGACTGCACCTGCTACACCACACAAAAACGCCACAACCCCAGCAACCCCAATAGGTAAGTAACGCTTATCATTCCAGGCATACATATCATAACCTTTGAAACCCCTTCGATAGAAAAAATGTTCAGGTAGAATACATCCTAGATAAATTGCCAACCAATATCCAATTAAATTCATGAAATTATGCATGAATTCTGAAAAGTAAAAGTATGCTGGGATACTAATAGCTATACTTATGCCTGCTCCAAAGATAGTACCAAAAGCCCGAGGAACTTTTCTAAACACCCTGTGCAACGACAAGAATGACAATGAGAAAGAATACAGATTTGGAATATTATTTGCAACCGTAGATAATGCAACTATCACCATGCAGAACTCCCCAAATCCATGTAAACTTTCCTCGACCAAGATACCATGTAACAATCCACCTACAGAATTTTTATCAAACGAATCGGCAACTCGTTTGTTGGTTAGTGTGGCAGTTTGACATGCAGCTCCAAGACACATAGAAAAGATGCATGGCAAAACAACCGATGCATAAATGGTTAGCATCAATTTCCATGGTCGAACATCTTTTTTCATGTACACAGTATAATCAGCCGCAAAGGCAGACCAGCCGGTAGAAAAGCCGTAGACAGCTGATCCGAACGATAAAACATTAGCAGCCTCATTGCTCCCAGTTGGCATTGGATCGTTTGTGAAATCCCCTGATTTACCCAATCTTACTGCAATAACAATAAATACAACTAGTGTTGGCAACCACGCGAACCGTTCAAACTTGTGAACCACATTATGACCCAGGAAAGAGAAAACAAGGGTCAAAAACATGATAATAATCACCCCGGCCCAAGGAGGTAATTTACCTCCATTAACAACGTGTAACATTTGGGCCGACACCATAGTATTCACGGCGTTCCAGCCAATACAAGCAATACAGTTCAAAAACGCAATAAGCCTAACACCATAATATCCAAACCAATATCTAGATATAACCATTTGTCGTAACCCGAATCTAGCACCAAATAATGAATAAAATGCAACTGGTAAAGCCCCTAGCATTGAGAAAAACGTAGCTGTTAAACAGGTGTCACTGAACGACATACCAAACTGAATACCCAAGCCACCTAAAGCGAATGTGGCAATGACTGTATTACCAGAAAGCCACAAAGTCATTGATTTCATCAAAGAAGGATCAGTTTTTTCATCTTCTTCAATTCGTTCAATACCATTCAATTCGGCACCCAAGTGTTTCAAAAGTTTGGCAAGAGGTTTATCTTCCACTTCTTTTACTTCTTCCACTTGACCAGTTTGTTCCTTTGATCTGGATTCAATTGAATTGGAGTCCATGTCGTATGTCACTTCACCGATTTGTTTTTCGATATCTTGATTCGTTGAACCAACTTGTTTCTCGATATCGCGGTTCTCCATGTCTTGATTCATCATGGGGTGGGAAAGGAAAAAAAGTTAGTTAAATGGTTCGAATTTTTGATGATTTTTAAAAAGGCTTTTGGGCAGACTTTGGTACGGGATCTTGACCTCTCTTTATAGATAAAAAAAAAAAAAATGATTAAAAAACAAAATAAAAAAAAAACTTGGTGATCAATGAGTGAAAAAAAAAAAATAAAAAAAATTATATGCCTAGTTCCAATGAATTTTAAGATTTTTTATTGGCGTGAAACTGCTTTTACGGTAGTTATGATGCGGCGGCAAATAAAAATTTTACAATAGATAAGCACCTTTAACACAAGACTTTTACATATCATCACTTATCCACCGGCATTGTTTGACTTCTCAAAGGAAACTCGGTTTCTGCTGAAGATGAACTATTCTTTCTTTTTTTATTGTTTTTGTTTGATCGAGCATTTTATTGAACTACACCGCATACAGTGATGCCAATAACGTAACTATACACCGTGCATATAAATAAACTCCTACAGGCACACTCTGGAGGGTTCAGACTCCCCTCCCTCTGTCCCCAGGCTCTATTTGGGACATAAGCTTTGAAGATGTGGCTAGCGCATGCATGTAGATCATCTAAGGCTAGCGTGTAATAAAATCCAAGGAAGCGGGGCCAAGCGCTGCACACTGAATCAAAATTATTATTAAAAAAAAAAATTAATTAGGTGTATTACATCCAATTAAAACAAGAAAATTATTAAAAAAATGTTGTTTACTACCACTACTATAAGTTTGAATTGAACTGTGGCTTGTTAAAATATACATCGTCTTGTGATAACATGGAGGCCACTTTTGCAGCCACTCCTGCACTGTAGATGTATCCGGCACCTTCAAATCCATAAGCATTGACGATTTTCACCTTTTTTTGATTTTGATAATTAATAATGGACTCGTTAATTAAAGGGCCGGTTTTTCTGCCTGGTCGGAAAGCAACAATATCTCTAATTAATGCAGCTTTGCTATCAATAGAACCAAAGTTCTTTTCAACATCTTCAATAACACCTAAATTGAAGCTTTTGACTCTTTGCAGGATATCTTGTTTCAAATTTTTGTCGACGGTTAGCCTGCCGATACCAGCGGAATAACTTTTGGAGGCATTGTGCGTGTCATCATTATTATTATTATCAGTTTTTTTTGGATAGATGCTTACCCCACCCAAAATCACACCGTTAGAGTACAATCTTGGAATAACATATGTGTATTCTTTACCAGTTCGAATAATCATGGGTCCTTGATATGTTGACTTGATCCAGATAGTTTGGCCCTTGACCGGTTCAACCATCGGATCACTAACCAATGGGCCTGCCCCCAGCCCGGTGGAATTTATTATGACATAGGTATCTTTATTATCCTTCAACAAATCATCAAAATGATCAACTTGTCTTTTCTCAAAAACCACTCCGAATTTATTTTCAAGTTGTTGTCGTAGCCAAGGTAAATAACTCCATGGATTGATACACAGGCTTAAATATTCCGCGCCGCCGGTTATACCACGACGTTCCATTGGCAATTCATTATTATCTAGGTGTCTAAACTTTTGCATCAATGTTGAGGCCCATAATTTATCTGGATCGATAGTTTCATCATAATACTGGCGCATCATTCTAGTTTGAATTCCTGCCGTTGGATCGGAATGGGCTAGACGCCAAAAATGTCGATACGATTCAGTTTGCAATAACCTTGATTCAGGGTCTGTTGTTTCAGTGGGGTAAAAGATGGCACCTGCGCTATTATTTTGTTAGCTTTTATTAGTTTTCAACAGTTTTATATATCCCTTACTTACAATGGAGATGCCCAGCTACCATCGACCCATTTGTAATCAGGGTCGTTTAGTTCTGGCATGTCTCTAGCCACGATTTTGATATCAACCTGTGGATGTTGAGACTTGAGGTAATATGCGATAGATAATCCAATCACTCCGGCGCCTACTATTATAATCATTAAGAAAGTAATTATCAATATTCAATGTTTAGATTTATTTTACTAAATAAATATATATATATAAATATAGGCTGGCCCTTATAATTTATTTTTGTCTCTAACCTTTTATTTTTATTTTTTATTTTTAGTTTTTTTTGACCAAATTTGGATAATAAATCCTTCTTTTACCATTTAAATCCTGGATCTTTGGCTAATTCAAATTCATAATCTGGTTGAAATTCTAGATATAAACTTTCTGAATCAGAGGTATTATCAAAAGTATACTGAGCTGATTCATTACTAATAAAATGTTTCTTGTTACCGCCATTTGCAGCAGCATCTGCCAACAGCTGTGCTTGACATGTTCGTTCCATTAATGTAAACAAATAGGCTGCTTCATCAACAAAGCTACCAACAGTCAATAAACCATGATTTTTTAAAATAACTGCTTTAGAATCACCCAAAGCCTTTGAGATGTTGATACCTTCTTGTTCATTTAACACGACCCCACCAAAATCATTATATACCGAATGAGCATTGTAGAATACACAAGAATCTTGGTTCAACATTTCCAATGGTTTACCAAAAGCACTGTATGCTTTGCCATGAATAGAATGCGTATGACATGCAGCATTTACATCTGGTCTAGCCTTATGGATTGCAGAATGGATTCTAAACCCTGCAGTATTAATAGCCCTTCTTGATCCACCGATAACATTCCCTTCCTCATCAACAAGAACCATATCACTTGCCTTTAACAAAGAATAATGAACCCCCAAAGGATTGATCCAAAATGTGTCTGGATTCACAGGATCTCGAACTGAAATGTGACCAGCGCTACCTTCAGTATAATCCTTTCTGCCAAACACTCGGAAAGCTCCGGCCATATGTTCTAAGATCCATTGTCTTTCTGCGTATTTGTCTGTGAATTTTGGGACTGGGAATGGGTTGCTACCCATACTAATATTATGAGCACCTTGATTAGTAGTAGTAGTTGTAGAGGACATGGTTGATAAAAGTTGTAGTGAGGAGAAAGAGTGGGGGTGATTGAATAAATAGAGATTATAATTAATTAATCGTAATTAGGCGCTTAAATTGAAAAATAAAACAAAATAATGTCGGTGATCCGATCATGTGGTGTGTGGTATTGGGGTAATGTGACAAAAAAAAAAAAAAAAAAAAATCAACGAGATGCTGGAACTTTATTTTATTATTATTTTTTTTTATTTTTTACACTGTATTTAGTAATATCAAATGAGTCGACGAGTAGTGGTTACTGGGTTGGGATTAGTTTGCCCTCTTGGGGTTGGTACACAACATGCTTGGAAAAGGCTCATCGCAGGACAAAGTGGGATTGTGAAATTAGATGAATCGTTCGATACTTTGCCTAGCCAGGTTGGTGGATTGGTACCAATAGGGTTGAAAGAAGAAGGTAAATGGGATCCAAATGAATGGATTGACAAAACTTCGATCCGTAGAGTTCCATTATTTGGACAATATGCAGTGGCAGCTGCGAAACAAGCTCTGGACGATGCTCAATGGAAGCCGACCTTGGACGAGGATTTGGAAATGACTGGGGTGGCGGTAGGATCAGGCATTGGTGGGTTTGATACTTTATATGACAACGTTTTAAATTATGCTAATTATGGATATAAAAAAGTGTCACCATTATTTATACCAAATTTATTGAATAATATGGCTAGTGGACATATATCAATTATTAACCAATTCAAAGGACCAAATCATTCGGTATCAACTGCTTGTACTACTGGTGCACATGCTATTGGAGATGCTGCAAATTTTATCAAAAACGGTATGGCCAACGTTATGGTTGCAGGGTCATCAGAAGCATCGATTCATCCTTTAGCAGTGGCAGGATTCGCACGAGCCAAAAGCTTAGCAATCAAATGGAATGATGACCCGACAAAAAGTTCGCGGCCATTTGATAAAGATAGAGGTGGGTTTGTTATTGGTGAAGGGTCTGGTATTATGGTTTTGGAAGAGTTGGGACATGCGTTGGAAAGGGGTGCCAAAATTTATTGTGAATTGGGTGGGTATGGTGTTTCAGGGGATGCTCATCATATCACGGCGCCAATGGAAGATGGCAACGGTGCTTATCGATCAATGAAAATGGCTTTAAAAAATGCCAATGTTGAATCCAAAGATGTTGATTATGTTAATGCTCATGCGACATCTACTTTGTTAGGAGATATTGCCGAATCCAATGCGATTAGCCGATTATTAGGTGAAAATAAGGACTTGAAAGATATCAATATCTCATCAACTAAAGGAGCTACTGGACATTTGTTAGGTGGTGCGGGGTCAATGGAATCGGTATTTACAGTATTAGCATTGAAAAATAACACTCTACCACCAACCTTGAATCTAGAAAATGTTGATGACGAGAAGTTCAAATGCAATTACGTTCCGTTAAAAGCACAAGAAAAACAAGTCGATATTGCCATTTCCAATAGTTTTGGATTTGGTGGTACTAACGCAACTGTGTTGTTTAAGAAAATGTATTAAATATAAAATTGAATAAATTTACGAGAAATCTAAGCGTATATCTCAGTACAGCCAAAAACTCCAACCACTTTTTTTTTTTTTTTTTTGTTAACGAAATTTTTTTTTTCGCCACGCGTGGATGACATGCTACACTAATGAACTTTTTTAATCTT